>JBBPBX010031532.1:0-16901 GCA_038048925.1 Garcialebias charrua
GTCACTAAATAACTACATAACCTAATTTGCATCACTGGCCATAGTGAATCATGTCTTACGAGTGTCTTTCACAATTCACCTCTCTCGTGTGCCAGTGTTAATTAAGCCATACACTGAAGCGGTCAGATTATCGCACATTATGGGATTTTTGATCAGACCGCAGGCAAAAATATTTTACATCTGGCAACACTGCTCCAGATTCACAAGTTATGCTACGTTCACGCCTGGTGAAAAGCTGGGACATCTGAGCCTTACCAGACATACCGAGTTGGGAATACAGAACTCATTAACTTGGCACAATAGCTCATAACCCTTATATTAAAACAAATATACTTTGGCTATGCAGAGGCTATATGTTAAGGATGACAAAATATTTGTGCCCTTCATCTGCCTGGATCTGCATAAGGTATCAATTTTTGAAAAGATTATTTAAAAGAAACTCAATCGTTAGAAACAACTGCCGTTTTTTAAAGGAATGAAAATGTACAAAATATTTTTACATAAATGTGATCAACTACTTTAGACTGAAATGAGATGGGGACGGTCAGATTGAAGTCAAAGAAGTCTCCCGTTTCTGCTCCGTTTCTTCTGCTGGTGATATTTTCACTGCTTGTAGACATTATGTGCTCTGCTGTTGTATGAATTTCACATTAAATAAGTGCAATTAAATTTACCCTTTGAATGGTTTAAAACGTCTTGAAGTCTTTGATGCATCATAAATTACACATCTTTGTGTTCAGCATAAACATCAGAATGACTAAAACAACTAGCAGAGCAACAGGGGAAAAAAAAGAATAAATGAAACGTCTCGAATGTGGTTAAAAGGGATAGCTCGGTCATTGTTGGAGTGACATGTCAAATAATTACTATTTATTACCTTATCAGATGTAAGTCACAAAAGTATTCAGCCATGCTAGGCTAACAGCTAACCAAACAAGGGCCAGTTTTTATCGTTTTAAAGGCTTAAAACATTCTTGAAAACAACATATGCACATGAAAAAAACGCTACATTAGCGAACATTACTCCTCTACACTAGTGTTGTGTTCAAGACCACCTAACCCGAGAACAAGTCAAGACAAAGACCAGAGTGTATCAAGACTGAGACAAGACCAAGACTTTTTGGGTCCGAGACCAAGTTGAGACCAAGACCTCAAATAAAATTAAATATTTTATTATAAAATATTTTTATAAAAGTTACATACTGCAACTTTAAGTTTGCTTTTGAATTAATGCATCAGCTTTTATAAAATTTCAAAGCTACATAAACAAGACAGTCAGTGATCTAACTTCATGTGATTCAACAATAAAATTACACAACTGTTAAATTAGAAGCAGTTTCATCACATGCCAAAAAACTGCAGTGGCAAAACATTCTTCATAAATCCAAACTCAAGAGCAAGGATAACCATGTAGTTGCACAGTGGTTTCAATAAAGTAGTAGATATAAACCTAAAAAGTTACATAAACGGAAATTAGTTACAAGTATATTATTTGTGATTTAAATTGCCAAATTTTATAAATGATTATTTGGCAGATATCTTCTCCCACGCCCAGACAATCACTTCTCACTTTCTTGGAGTGCCAGTGTTGCCAAATAGAGATGAGGTTTTCCAGGCCAAAAATCTGTTAAAAACTGCCACATCACACAAAAATCCACCTAATCAATATATTGTTACAGTATTTAATGTTTGAACATGAACACACATCAGTACAAACCAAGCTAATTTAACAATACTGTATATGGCAAAACGCAACAATCCAACAAAAATCTTCCCAAAGTTCCCAGTAAAATCAGAATGAAAGCCGCCCAATCTGGCAACACTGGGAGTGGCACGAGCAAGTGAAAGGGGGTAGACGTGACCGCGGTAACAAAAAATTTATTCAGCAATGAGTCACGTTATTGATTGGATTTGAACCAGTACGTTTTGCATCCAATAAAAACAAAGATGTTGACAAATAAACTGGACAATATTTTGTCAATTTTGTGATATTTCCCCAGTTGTGGTCTTGAAATAAAATCCCAAGTCCTCAATGTCCGAGACCGTGACCAAGTGCGGTCGAGTCCGAGACAAAACCAAGACCATCAAAAAGTGGAGACCAAGACCAGTCTCAAGTACTGTACTACAACACTACTCACACTTTTACACGACACTGATCATTTAATTGGTGGAGTGTGTTTTTTCCCACTCAACCAAGCATTTTTTTCACACCATAACCCAAAAACAATATAAAATGGGCAACTACCGGTATTTGACTAGCTATTAGCCTAGCCTGGATGGAGACTTCTGTTTTTTCTTCATGATCCAGGACGTCACAGCTTATAAAAAGTACTAAAGTACAAGTACTGTATACTGTAAAGTACTATTTGATACAACACCACTTCAAACATGGCCAGACTCCAGGTATTTCTATAACAAAATCAAACCGCATTAGTTTTTTTTTTTCTTTTTTTACTTTTTATTTATATGAACTGTTCAAGAAAATAGTTTGCTGTCATTTTTCCATTTTTCAACACATTTTAAGATTTCTGACCACCTAAAATACAAACATTTGTTTTGTCTACTGTGAACAGTATTGAAAAGTATAGTGCACAGAAAACCATAGTAACTTTACTTATACTGTATATGATAATCTAAAGATTTCATTGCCTACAGTTTTGATTTGAAATATAATTTAGTTCCAGGAACTGGTTGTGGTTTGGCTTGCTCTACAAAAACAAGAGTCATTGTCATACTCCGGAAATTAATTTAGAGATTTCTTTTTTTACAGATTGACATGATTTACATCTACAAAACTGAAAAGGTGAAAAAAAGCCACTTAAAAAAAATAATAATTATGTCTTCTTTTTTACACCATTCACTTTAATTTCCTATTCATTTTTTTGGATTTTCTGTGCTGCTGTTGCAGACAGGAGTGTGTGTAGAGATTTCTCCAAATCTTTGGTTTAACAACAGATTTCTTGTTAGTCATCTCTTCAAACAGACAAGTGTTTTATATGAAGCTTTAAGGAAGTTATCTCAACAATCTCAATATGAGAAATAATAACTTGCAGCTTTCTTGATGAACGACAAACAGAAAAGTGCTGGATGCGTTTTGTTTGTTCCACAGCTAACAAGGCCAGAGGGGTCACTGACTGCACCCAGGAGTAGATAAACAGGTGGAGTCAACAGGGACAGAGTGGAGGGTAAAACTGTGGCACAGAAAAGTGGGGTTAAGTGTGTTGACCTGTTCAGACAGAGCTTATTAGACCACCCATCACTTAATGGACTGTTTGGAAGGGTCTTGGTTTGTCAGCTCCTCCGATGGACTGGCAGGGACAGATGGAGGGTGGCCATTGTTCAGTAAAGTTACAAGGGGCGTATCTCTTCCCTCTAGCTCCTCATCCTGAAAATTAAAAAGAAGATAAAATAGAAAATATTAAAAATTTAAAATTGTTTTGGGAATTTATATTTCTTTTTTCAAAACAGGCTCTTCACATCAGTAAAATATATTTTGTTACATAAGGTTTCATTTTAACGTTCAGAACACATCTTACAGTTTTACTGATGCTTCTTTAAGCCAACATTGATGTGGTTCTACATCAAGCAGCAATGTTCAGTTTACTTTCAAAAGTCTTGCTTAAAAACTAAAATTACCACCTGGCAACTATCATCATACATTAAGCTGGTGCAGATTCTGGTGAACTTGTAGTCCCTGTGAACAATTTACTGAGTGATGTTTTCTTATGCATGTTTACAGATTTCTTGTAGATTGATCCAACTTTATGATGAGGCTAATCAGACACAACCCACTGTTGTCCACCAGCTCTCCTGAAGATCTAAATTTCAGCTAATCACTTCACTGAATGCAAACATGGGATCAGGGCAGCAGCAGCAATTTAAAATAGTTTTCTAGGAAATTACATACTCTAGTTGAAGTGTTGCATCATTTTCAGCCCCTCTTTGGCATCTGCATTTGGTAGCAGGCCAAATTGACAAAGACCATGCAGAATAATGTAGTATTTTAATTCCACAGCAGAGAAAGTTATGTAGTCTCTGTAAGTAGGTCTAGGGGAGAAAAAAATTAATTAATTAATCGTATCGGTTATCGGCTAAATACGTTTAACATATTGGCATATCGGATAACGACCAAAAATCCAATATTGTGGATCCCTACTAAATGCCTTTTTTCCCAATTAGATTTTGTGTGGGCTTTAGAAAAGCTGATATAACACAACGTTATGTCGGCAAAAAAAAAAAAAGATTAACTAAATGTACATTTGTGAAAATTTAGAAACCATTCCCTCAATCTTTACTTGAGACGATACATTCTAGGATTTACAAGCATTATAAATAAAAATGCTCTCAGATGAAGATGTCAACAATGTGGCGATGTAAAAAGTGACTGCCCAGTCTTACAAATAAGAACAAAGAAGAGACCCAAAGACCCTGAGCGTGTAGAAGTTCACACCGTGTCAGGCGTTTCCTCCCCTTCAGTGTGCTCTCCATAGTGACTGTACATCTCCATGTCAGAGAGGGCACTCTCCAATGCATCCTCTTCGTAGTCAGTGTGGTTCTCTGACCCCTCTGATGGAGGGGAAACGGTGGATGCACAGAAGCACATTGTGGGTGAATAAGATGGAAAGTGTAACATGTGTGGAAAAAGAGAAAGAAGAGTGAGCAGGTGAATAAACCAGAATAGCAAAATGTGCAAAGAAAGTGAAGCTGAAAGAAAAACAACCAAGAACATCTACTTTTAAAAATATATACATATTTATTTGAAAATGTTCAACTCTGCGTTTACTCGTTTATCATTATTCACCTAATATGTAACTAAGAAAAAAAAATGCAAAAACCAACAGAGCAAATATTTAAATAAAAAACGTGGAGAAAACGGGTATAAAAAAAAAACTCCCATCTCCTGGCCATTGTGTCATCACATCAAAAAGCTTCATAATAAGTGTGTCTGAAAGTGTCATTGTTGAATGTCAGGAGATTTACCGTCCATCAGTGCAGGTTTGACGGGCTCGATGCGGGACACAATTTCTGCAAGGTCAGTGAAGGAAGCATTGGGACATGTCAACACCTGAAAGAGACACAAAATGAGCTCATAAGACCCCATGCGGCAGCTTTGACATCACTGATTGAAATGTAGACTTCTGCTCTGAAGCTTAAAATAGTCCTTCAGAGCTGCAAGTCGTAGGTGCAAGTGTGTCTTTTTGAAATTTTTTAAGATTGGACTCAGAAACCAAAGCAAGTAGAAGCATAAAACTATTAATAATAATAATAATAAATAAATAATATTTACCTCTACAAAAAGTTGATCATTATGAGATTCATTCAACCTTTATTTATACAGTTTAATCTCATTGAGCCTTGGGGATTCTTATACAAGAGACCTGAAACGGGGATGGGGATTAACAGAGATCGCTTTAGATTTGGAACCGACCCCAAGGGACGATTTGACAACTTGTTTTTTGAAGCATTTTGCTGCTGACGGTCATCATCCTTGAAGGTTGCCACATAATGCAGCCTCAGGGTTCTTTGTTCCTAGTATGCCAGCTGTCAGGTTGTTTTATTCCTGCACAAAATAATGCATCTTTCTTTTTTTTTTTTTTTTGCACAAGGTAGGTAACAAGGATAACTCTTAGGTCACAGTGGCTGAAGTACAGGGATGTTCATTCACAGCAGCAAGTCCATCCCTTCTTAACAATTTCTAATCATTGTCACGGTTCTGCCCTCAGCCTCCATCTCACTGTAGAGTTTCAATATGAAAGGAAATGGCCTCAAATTGTTCCTGCAGCCAGGTTTTGTAAAAATATTCCTTTGTTCTTGTCAGCTCTTCAGTCTTTGCTAGGATTTTTGTATGTTCTTTTCTACAGTAACTTAGATTTAGGCTCAGCGTTTCTCCTACTTATTATCAAGGGTGGGGTCCATCAATATTACCAAATTAATGAGATAGAAAATTGATAGGGGACTATTTCAGCTTAGGTTTGTTAGTTTGTTTTTTCTATTAATAAAATATTACTACATAGCTGCTGTCCTTCAAAAGGACGAAGATAATACAGATTGGCCCTCATGCACGAAAATGTTCGTATTTTTATCCTAAATTCCTCCTACTTTTGTTCGTACGAAGCGTTCGTACGAACATGCCACGTCAGATCCAACAAAGTCTTCTATCGTCAGGAAATGTGTGTATATGAGCTGTGTAAATAATGATGAATCCCACCTGTTCTATTCACCTGCTCGTGCACGCGGGAGGTTATTTACATAATTCCCACCCCTCAAAACACCATATAAGGATATAGTTTCCTGCCACCGCGAGCAGGAAGTGTCCATTCATTCCGGCTTTTATGCGTCAGAAAACACACAAACGCGTTTGGCGAATTAAAATTGACTCGCCTTTGATCATAGTGTCAGCCCCGGATCTGAGCGCAGACCCACACAGAATACAGATGACATCAGTGAGCGCCCACAGTCAACAGGCAGTTTATATTAAAAATGACATGAAACAACTGAATAAGCTGGTTTCGCTTTTTTCTCCCCTGTCTCTGCAGCGGCGCTGTGTATGTGTGTGTGTGTGTGTGTGTGTGTGTGTGTGTGTGTGTGTGTGTGTGTGTGTGTGTGTGTGTGTGCCGACAGTGGCACGGGGTGGCACGACAGTGGCGCGGGGCGCGTTGCGTGGCACACGGTGGTCGACATGAGTGGCGCGGGGGGCCACGCGCGGGTGGCGCAAGGTGGTGGCGCGGGGGGGCGCGTTGCGTGGCACACGGTGGTCGACATGAGTGGCGCGGGGGGCCACGTGCGTGGCACACGGTGGTCGAAATGGTGGCGCGGGGGGCGCGTTGCGTGGCACACGGTGGTCGACATGAGTGGCGCGGGGGGCCACGCGCGGGTGGCGCAAGGTGGTGGACGTGGGGGGGGTGTTGAAGCCGCTTTAATTAAACCAATATGTGTGGTTGCATTTAATTGTTTTTAAACTCAAAATATTTTCTAAATAACGAAATATAAAGTTATTAGTGGAGAAAAGGCCGTCTGGATAACAGCAGACCGACTCCTCGTAAAATATACGACAGGTCTGGACCACACGTAAATTTTGTTCGTATCTGAAAAAAATCCTAGGATACGAAAACATTGTTGGATGCCACAAATGATCCTAAATCACTCGTACGCACAGTATAAGAACCAATCTGTGCGTACGAACGGTTCGTGCATGAGGGCCATTGTGTCAAAATTGCATCCTTTTTTTCCGTCCCATTTTCCTTCGACAGGAATCGAGGCAGACACTCCGTTCTTGTATTGTTTGAGAAACTTTTTAATAAGTTTATCAAACAACTGTCTTTAAGGATGAAGTGTCCTCTGGACTTCATGGACTTGAAGGTAAAATATGATGGTGTTAGTTATAATCCCTGACAGGTATCAATAAAAAAATTTAAAAAATAAAAAAATTTAAAAAAATTAAAGTTGGCACCATATTTTTCGAAGTTGCACCTTTTTTGCATAGATTTGCAAGTCCTGTGACTTATACACCAAAGTGAATAATAGACATTTTCCCCCATATTTATAACCCAATTTTTGGCTGAGATCCGACTATTTCATTCATTCTGACATAGAAAATATTGAACACTATCATTTTCAGCCACTGGAGGGCCCTCGACCAATATGGCAAGCCAAGTGTCTTATTAATGGTAAAAGTGGCTATTAATGAGACACTTGGCTTGCCATACTAAATCACCTTCGTCTTACTCCAGAACTCCTGGAGTAAACGTCAAATCAGCTTCATTTTTGCTGCACCGCCCAGGTGAAATGAAGCTGATTTGACTGTTATAAAGTACATTATTACCGTTATAAAGTACATTATTACCGTTATAAAGTACATTTATTAAGGAAAGGTTCAACTGAGACACAAATATAGTATAATGTTGAGCAAACAAATAATTGTTTAGGTGGTTATCTTTCGAAGAAATGCACAGTGAGTCCTCCCTCTGTGCGCTCCAGCAGCCATGAATCGATTTTTGAAATGCAGTTGATTTGACCGTCACAGTGCATTTATTAAGGAAAAGTTAAACTGAGACACACCTTTACTATAATTTCGAGCGAACAATTGTTTTTAAGTGTTAATTTTGTTAAATGCTTGTTGAAGTCTTCCCATGCATGCTCCTGCGGCCGCCATTTTGGCAGCCAAACGATTTTTGGAACACCGGCCCACGTTTCTGGTTGGTCAGCGGTGATACATAATAGATTAAACTTAAACGGCAAAGTGACATATTTATGTGGTTTTTTTCCACTTTATTGGACATTTTTGAGCTTATGCGACTGATACAGCAGTGCAACGTGTACGGCGGTAAGTATGGTAGTTCATCCAAATAAATAATAATCTGCCAAATCTTCATATTTGTGTGAGATTATATCTAATTATAATTTCTCAGTTTTATCAAGATGGCTACAACTTTGTCATTAATAGTCTAAAAATTCATTCAACCTTTATTTAAACAGATAAATCACATTGAGCCTCAAAGACTCATTTACAATTAAGATCTGTTGAACAGACAATAAAAGTGGTGAAAAATAACACATGGGGTTTGGCAGGTGATACTCGTTCCTTCAAGGAACGCAAGCTCTTTAATTTTCTAAGTTTTGACCAGCAGTGTCTTATTTTTATTTTATTTTTTTAAGGTGAAGACATGCACTATTTCTCTTGAGAGTTGCATCCTACAAAAGCTTCTGAAAATAGACATTAATCGTCTGTGTGGGATGGTTATGGATGGGTATGTGACTGCATATGAATGTATATGTATGTTTGTATATATTTGTAGGTATAGGTATATATATTTATAGAAATCTACTGCAAAGTCATGAATGTTATGAGTCTTTTATGCATATATGTTTTGTTGCTGTGTTCTGTCATGTACTTTGCAGGATTGCAGACTGCGGTCGGGTGTGTTTGCCTTGTGCTCTTTTTGTGGATAATTGTTGTGTTTTGTTGTCTTACTTTCTGTCTTTCCTTTGTTTCTATCCTTAAAAAAATCATAATGGTGTGAAGAGGATGGCTGTAAGGTGAGAAGGGAGGCCATCTATAAAAGGAAATAAAAATAAAGAAATAAAAAAAATAACACATAGGGTTTGGCAGGTGATACTCGTTCCTTCAAGGAACGTAAACTCTTTAATTATCTAAGTTTTGACCAGCAGTGTCTTTTTTTATTTTTAGGTGAAGATATGCATAATTTCTCTTGAGAGCTGCATCCTACAAAAGCTTCTGAAAATAGACATTAATCGTCTGTGTGGGATGGATATTGTTTTAAAGAATGAAAATGGGAGTTAGTCAGAAGACAGCATCACCGTCTTAATATGCAACAATGGCTTTGTCTTTACTTTCTCTTTAAATGTGCATTTTTTGTTTTTTTGTTTTGGGTGTTGTTGCCACGATTCTTTACATCAATTCTGCTTTCATTTTTTTCATCCTCTAAAAATTACAGTTCAGTTTGACGGTAAATACGAAACATTTCTTCAGCATCCGCCTCTCCTCGTTGTTTATTAGATGTTTGTTTTTATAAATATTGCTTAGAGGCTAATCTTAGTGTGAATATATATTTGTGAGCTTTGAAAGGAAACTGTGGTTTTAGATGTTAGATTAACAACAATGTAGTTCATGGCCTAAATACTGTAATACAGAACTCTAAGAATATTCACTCTTTTTGTCAATTTATACAATTTCCAATTATTAATAATCCCATGCTTACATTGCTCTTCCTTTGAATGTTGTGGAAATCCTCTTGGTGTCTGTCTTTCAACATTTTTTCCACTACACCGCTGCGACTCCACACGTCAAACACAGTCTTGCCATGCTGGTATCCCACTTCCTACAACAAAAAACATCAGTATTTTTCTATAAGCCGTTGGCACAGAAGCATTAAAAAGCCACCTGACATGTGGAGAAGAACTTTTTATTTTTTAATCCCCCACCAGCATGAAATGATTGTCATTACTTGTGTCTGTGTGCATTTGTTAGCAAAATATCTTGTAAACCACTGTAGAGATTTTCATGAAACTCTTCACTGGATGCACAACTGATTACCGTAGTTTTGGCTGTATAAGTTGCGTTTTATTTTTTATTTTTTTGCATAATTTGCTCTGCAACTTATACGCCGAAGCAACGTATTTATAGATTTTTTCCCCATATTTATAAACCAATTTTTGGCTGAGATATGACCGTTTTCATTCATTCTGACTGAAAAATTTGAACATTACCATTTTCAGCCAATAGATGGCACCAGAGTAGTATGGCATGCAGTTGTATCATGTAATAAGGAAAAGTAGCTACTAATGACACAATTGGCTTGCCACAGAAGCTACCATCATCTGCCTGGAGCAACCGTCAAATCAGCTGCATTTTGCTGCGCCGCCCCGGCAAAATGCAGCTGATTTGACCGTCAAAGTGCATTTATTAAATAAAAGTTCTACTGAGACACACCTTTACTATAAAGTCGAGCAAACAAATAATTGTTTTTAAGTGTTAATCTTGTTCAATTCTTTTTAACGTCCTCCCGTGCATGCTCCTGCATCCACCATTTGGCAGCCAGTCCATTTTTGGCACAACACCGGCCCACATTTCCTGGTTGTCAACGGTGACGCGTAATAGATGTGACGTATACGGCGAAGCAACGCATTTATGGGTTTTTCCATTTTATTATACATATTTGGACTCAGCCCACAAGACCCCTTATGATGAATAATATAAATGGAAACAATGTTCCCTCGCCCGGACGCGGGTCACCGGGGCCCCACTCTGGAGCCAGGCCCGGAGGAGGGGCACGTTGGCGAGCGCCTGGTGGCCGGGCTTTCACCCATGGAGCTCGGCCGGGCACAGCCCGAAGAGGAGACGTGGGTCCCCCTTCCCATAGGCTCACCACCTGTGGGAGGGGCCAAAGGGGTCGGGTGCATTGTGGAATGGGTGGTGGCCGAGGGCGGGGACCCTGGCGGTCTGATCCTCGGCTACAGAAGCTGGCCATTGGGACATGGAATGTCACCTCTCTGGTGGGGAAGGAGCCTGAGCTAGTGTGTGAGGTTGAGAGGTTCCGGCTAGAAATAGTCGGACTCACCTCAACGCATGGCTCTGGCTCTGGAACCAGTTTCCTTGAGAGGGGTTGGACACTCTTCCACTCTGGAGTTGCCCCTGGTGAGAGGCGCCGAGCAGGAGTGGGCATACTTGTTGCCCCCCATCTTGGTGCCTGTACGTTGGGGTTCACCCCGGTGAACGAGAGGGTAGCCTCCCTTCGCCTACGTGTGGGGGGACGGGCTCTGACTGTTGTTTGTGCCTATGCGCCGAACGGCAGCGCAGATTACCCACCCTTTTTGGAGTCCTTGGAGGGGGTATTGGAGGGTGCGCCTCCTGGGGACTCCCTTGTTCTGCTGGGGGACTTCAACGCTCACGTGGGCAATGACAGTGAGACCTGGAGGGGTGTGGTTGGGAGGAACGGCCCCCCTGATCTGAACCCGAGTGGTGTTCTGTTGTTGGACTTCTGTGCTCGTCATGGATTGTCCATAACGAACACCATGTTCAGGCATAAGGGTGTCCATATGTGCTCTTGGCACCAGGACACCCTAGGTCGTAGTTCAATGATCGACTTTGTTGTCGTCTCATCTGATCTGCGGCCGCATGTCCTGGACACTCGGGTGAAGAGAGGGGCGGAGCTGTCAACTGACCACTACCTGGTGGTGAGTTGGCTCCGATGGTGGGGGAGGATGCCGGTCAGACCTGGCAGACCCAAACGTATTGTGAGGGTCTGCTGGGAACGTCTGGCAGAGTCTCCCGTAAGACGGAGCTTTAACTCCCACCTCCGGGAGAGCTTTGAACACGTTCCGAGGGAGGCGGGGGACATTGAGCCCGAGTGGGCCATGTTTCGCGCCTCTATTGTCGAGGCAGCTTATCGGAGTTGTGGCCGCAAGGTTGTTGGTGCCTGTCGTGGTGGCAACCCTCGAACCCGGTGGTGGACACCGGCGGTGAGGGATGCTGTCAAGCTGAAGAAGGAGTCCTATTGGGCCTTTTTGGCCTGTGGGACCCCGGAAGCAGCAGATAGGTACCGGCAGTCCAAGCGGCATGCGGCTCGGGTGGTTGCTGAGGCAAAAACTCGGGCGTGGGAGGAGTTCGGAGAGGCCATGGAGAATGACTTCCGTACGGCTTCGAGGCGATTCTGGTCCACCATCCGGCGTCTCAGGGGGGGAAAGCGGTACGCGACCAACACCATTTATGGTGGGGATGGCGTGCTGTTGACCTCAACTCGGGATGTTGTGAGTCGGTGGGCGGAATACTTCGAAGACCTCCTCAATCCTACTGGCACGTCTTCCACTGAGGAAGCGGAGCCTGGGGACTTTGGATCGGGCTCTCCAATCTCTGGTGCTGAGGTCGCCGAGGTGGTTAAAAAGCTCCGCGGTGGCAAGGCTCCGGGGGTGGATGAGATTCGTCCTGAGTTCCTTAGGGCTCTGGATGTTGTGGGGTTGTGTTGGCTTACGCGACTCTGCAATATCGCGTGGACATCGGGGGCAGTTCCCTTGGATTGGCAGACTGGGGTGGTGGTTCCCCTATTCAAAAAGGGGGACCGTAGGGTGTGTTCCAACTATAGAGGGATCACACTCTTAAGCCTCCCTGGTAAGGTCTATTCAGGGGTTCTGGAGAGGAGGGTCCGTCG
The DNA here is from genome assembly GCA_038048925.1 of Garcialebias charrua. Lineage (NCBI taxonomy): Eukaryota > Metazoa > Chordata > Actinopteri > Cyprinodontiformes > Rivulidae > Garcialebias > Garcialebias charrua. The sequence goes on from JBBPBX010031532.1 coordinate 12,666, forward strand.
GATAGTCGAACCTCGGATTCAGGAGGAGCAGTGTGGTTTTCGTCCTGGTCGTGGAACACTAGACCAGCTCTACACCCTCAACAGGGTCCTGGAGGGTGCGTGGGAGTTTGCCCAACCAGTTTACATGTGCTTTGTAGACTTGGAAAAGGCATTCGACCGCGTCCCTCGGGGGGTTCTGTGGCGGGTACTCCGGGAGTATGGGGTACCAGGCCCATTGATATGGGCTGTTAGGTCCCTGTACGACCGGTGTCAGAGCTTGGTCCGCATTGCCGGCAGTAAGTCAGGCTCGTTTCCGGTGAGAGTTGGACTCCGCCAAGGTTGCCCTTTGTCACCGATTCTGTTTATAACTTTTATGGACAGAATTTCTAGGCGCAGCCAAGGTGTTGAGAGGATCCGTTTTGGTGGCCTTAGAATCGCTTCTCTGTTTTTTGCAGATGATGTGGTCCTATTGGCTTCATCAGCTCGTGATCTACAGCTTTCGCTGGAGCGGTTTGCAGCTGAATGTGATGCGGCCGGGATGAGGATCAGTTCCTCCAAATCCGAGGCCATGGTCTTGAGCCGGAAAAGGGTAGCGTGCCCTCTCCGGGTCGGGGAGGAGGTCCTTACCCAAGTGGAGGAGTTTAAGTATCTCGGGATCTTGTTCACGAATGAGGGAAAACTGGAGCGTGAGATCGATAGGCGGATAGGTGCAGCGTCCGCAGTGAAGCGGGCGCTGTACCGGTCTGTCGTGGTGAAGAGAGAGCTGAGTCAAAAGGCAAAGCTCTCAATTTACCGATCGATCTACGTTCCCACCCTCATCTATGGTCATGAGCTTTGGGTTATGACCGAAAGAACAAGATCTCGGATACAAGCGGCTGAAATGAGTTTTCTCCGCAGGGTGGCTGGACTCTCCCTTAGAGATAGGGTGAGAAGCTCAGTCATCCGGGAGGGACTCGGAGTAGAGCCGCTGCTTCTCCACATCGAGAGGAGCCAGTTGAGGTGGCTCGGGCATCTGGTTAGGATGCCTCCTGGACGCCTCCCTGGTGAGGTGTTCCGGGCATGTCCCACCGGGAGGAGACCCAGAGGAAGACCCAGGACACGCTGGAGGGACTATGTTTCTCGGCTGGCCTGGGAACGCCTTGGGATTCCCCCAGAGGAGCTGCTCCAAGTGGCTGGGGAGAGGGAAGTCTGGGCCTCCCTACTTAGGCTGCTACCCCCGCGACCCGACCCCGGATAAGCGGAAGAAAATGGATGGATGGATGGATGGATATTTGGACTGATGCGACTTATAGGGCAGTGCGATGTTTACCGTGAAAAATACAGTACTTTTTGGAATCCAAGTTAAAGATGACCTCTACAGTTAATCAACCCAACATAAAAATGGCAATAAGTCACTCAACTTTACAGATATTAAAACATTTGGTGAGTCAACAGATCACACAAAATCTGTTTAAACCTTTGGCATAAAAAGTTGTGTAAAATATGCCTTACTTTAAGAAATACTTTCATTTTTTTTGCTGAAGCATCAATGGATTAATTACTAAACTAAGTGAGGGGAAAAAACGTCTCAGACTTACAGCTATTTCGTCAAACTTGTCAAACTCCAGAGTGCGGTATCTGTCAATCGGAGGCCTGATGTACTCGCAGTAGTCGCTGTTCTTCACAGACTCCAGGTGCCTCACACAGCACACGTAGGCCAGCCGAGACTGAATCTCTGCCATGTTCAACACCTGTGGAAATTAAATTGTGCATCAATAAAAGGCAGCTCTAAAAACACTCTAATTATTCATATGCTTGATTTATTTATTTATTTATTTATTTATTTTAGCCATGTGCAATTTGTTGTCTCGTTTGTTAATTGATTCATCACCTTCACTTTCTCAGCCAGGGGGTTGAAGCGTTTCCATAGCACCCACCAGCCCGAGAGAGCGTCGCCGTAATTAGTGAGGTTGGTTTCATCCCGGCTGCCCACGTCAATAGCAATCACCACTTTGGCCCCCATGGAGCGCGCCACATCAGCTGGGAGGAAGGAAAAAAAAAAGTGAAGAATAAATACACGTTAACTTAAAAGGTATTGTGACATGATGTTGGAACTATGCATAAAGTGGCACAACATATATATGTTGTATCATTCAACTATGTTCGTTTTTACAAGCAAAATGATAAATCAATGAAAATTTGATTTGAAAGTAATTTTAAACTTTGCGCCGTGTTTCGTCACAGGAAATCCGGGTACTTCCACATGCGACGTCATGTGACGTAGGGGCATGAAGTTCAGTCTGCGGCTGCTATTAGAACGCAGTTTCATTGTCTTCAAGATCGCCCTTTTTTTTGTATAACTTGAAAAATGCCGGTACGTTGTGTCGCATTAATTAACGCATTACCATTCAGTGCTCTGTGGACGACTAAGATCGGGTTCCATCCCTTCACCCTCGGAGCCTTCCTCCTCTGAAATCTCAGAGTCCCTCTCGCTCCCTGAACGGTAAGGCTCAAATAAATACGGCTGCAGACCTACATTATAACCAGCTGTTTCTTGTTCATCACTCAAACTAACTTCGGCTTCCCAAACTGAAGACAAATCGCTCAAATCTTCACTTAAATTGCTTATTTCCTCGGTTTCTATATTCTCTGCCATTGTTATTTACAATGTGTGTTCATTACATTGTGTCATAAAAATGCGTCCGAGTTTGACCCCTCCTTTCTCCACCCGAAAACTGCGATGCACTGCAGAGTTACGTCATTAAAACTATTTTATTAAAAAATAATTTATATATTAATTATTTGAAGCATCTGTGTATAAAAAAATCAAAGCTGAGTAGCTCCTCTTTCTAAAGAGGTCTATGTTTTAGCATATTGTCACAATACCTTTAATGTCAGAGAGAAATAATGCTCATTTTTAAAGGTATTATTGCTCATTTTTAAAGGTATTATTGTTTAAATTTAACAAACCAGGCAGGTTGTTGATGTAGCCTCCATCCATCAGCTGATGCCCATCTTTGGGATCACAGAGAGGAGGCAGATAGCCCGACAAAGACATGCTGGCACGGACATAACGCCACAAAGAACCTCAAACAGGAAACAGGAAACCCTTTAAATTGTAATTGAAGCACTATGCATTCAAATGAAAATAACTGAACATGGGCTAAATGTCTGCTCAGTAGAAAATACTTACCATCAGTGTGTACTCTCATAGCTGATGCAGTGATGTCAGTAGTAATGTTAAAGTAAGTGATCCACAAGTCCTGCAATTATAAACATTACATCAGAGAACAGCAGTGTATTTCTGTAAAAGGAGGGAGTTTGTCTGCAACAACTTCTATTCCCAGCTTTTATATTTTTAGACTCAATTAACTCACCTCAATCTGTTTGCTGTTGAACACGTTGCTGATGCCGGAGTTGAAAGCAGCACCGGTAAACATGGAGGCGTATGGATATGTGAAGTCCAGAGCTTTCCTAAACTTGGAAGTCATTTCCTATAGAAAGAGCAAAAATGTAAATGGACTGTACTTATATAGCACCTTTCTATCTTATCGAGACACTCAAAGCACTTTACACAACAATCTCCTCATTTACCCATCATATAGCACTCTACTAGATCTACGTATAAGCTAATTGAACACATCATTCTAAAGAGACTAATCAGTGCTTTATCAAATTCATACATCAATGGGACACAGAGGTAATGAGGGGTTCAGTGTCTTGCCCAGGGACACTTCGGCACGTGACTGCTGGGTGGATTTGAACCCCCAACTCTTGCATTGGAGGACGACGGCTCCAACCACTCAGCCACAGCCGCCCAAAGTAAAGTACAAATTTAGGCAATCCTTCAAAGTAATGTTTGATATACAAAGAGAATCAAAGTCAAAGTCAAAGTAAAAGTCAACTTTATTGTCAGAACTGCAATAAGTACAGGACATACACAGGACCGAAATTGCGTTTCTCTCAGTCCCTCGGTGCAACAGTAACCATCTAAACACTAAACACTAAAACATTTAATAAACATAAGCATAAAATAGTAAAAGTGTAACACTGTCCTGAGTTTTTTCATAATAGTATAAAAGTATGAAAATTTACACCAACACTGAAACACCAAACACCCAATGAACATAAGCATAAAATGAAATAATAAAAGTGTAATACTGTCCTGAGTTTTTGCATAGTAGTATAAAAAGTATAAAAAGTATATCTATAAAATAAACTGAAGGTTCTAGCATTGACATTTGCAAAGAGTGGCACAGCAGCATATAAGTTAATGTA
>JBBPBX010031532.1:18615-34464 GCA_038048925.1 Garcialebias charrua
TTTTGCTTTTTAACACACTTGTGAAGAATACGTAATAAAGGAAAAGTAACAGCAAGATTTAAAAAAAATCTCTTTACAATAAGGCTCCCATTATAGATGGCTAATAAATAGTTTCTAGATTTGTTAATTCCTCTATAAACGCTTTATAAATCATCAACTGCTTATAAACCATTAATTAAGGGTGACGGAGACAAAACTGACCAGTTTCTTGCCAAATGTGTTCACCTACACATGTCATCTAGAGTGGTACAGACAAGAAATATATAGTCAATGAGCATTTTTAACAAAGTAAAGCTCTGTTAGAAACATCACATAATATTTAATAAGGCCACCATTGTTAAAAACAAACAAACAAAAAACTAAAGAGCTGTAGAAAGCATTTCTAAAAACCTAACCTAAAAAAAATAAAGGAGCCAAAACCCACTACAGCTAACTTGTTGCCAAGCTCACCACCTACTTGTCTTACAATTTACAGTATTTTTAAAAAAAAAGTCATCAGCTTTCCAGTTCTGTTGCGTCTACTCCGAGACTTTAGATTGTTGCATACCGAGCCAGAATTGAAACATTTCACTGTTTTCTGCTGTTGAAGCTCATCCGTCTTTAACATGGACATTCGTCTCAGTTACTATAAACTACTCTGTCCAGACGCAGTTTCCATATTGAAAAACTCAATTCCTTAATATTTTTTCTCTTTTTTCCCCCATTCTGAGTAAAAGGCAAGAGCAAGGACCAAATCATTTGTAAAAATAATCAAACCGGCACACTTAAAACAAGCAAACTTGGCATAATCATTCAAACTTTATCCCAAATCACTAGACCGTTATTTCATGAAAAATATTTGTTTGATGTTTGAATATGAACGTGTTCGGTCTGGCTAACTAGAAAGAGTGTGACGAGAGAAGAATGTTTAATAGCAAGAAAAGAAAAAAAGTCCAAGTTGCAAAATACGATCAGCACTTAAAACAGTGCAATAAATAAATAATGCAATGAAATCTTTCTGGAACCAACAACCTTTTTCAGTTTCACCTCCCTCTCTTCTCTGCAGCCCTCTCTTTCCAGCTCACCTCCCCAACAGCAGGGTCCTGCTCCCCAACTCCCACAATTATGATGCAGTCAGCCTGACGGATGCACCGCTGGGTCCACGGGGTCAGTGTGTAGTCAGTCTGGTAAAGAACTATGCGATGGATGTCTTCTTGTTGGCCCAGCCAGCTGGATAATCTGTATTCATGAACACTAAAACGACAAGTCCATTAATGAGGCGCACGGGCAATCGGTTTTTCTGTGGTGCCGATAAAACATGCTTGAAAATAAATTTTAAAAAGAAGTTGAAAGAAAACAGCAGATCTCGAGTTAGCTGTTTGCTGAAAAAAAAAAACTGAATGTGGTGTAATTTAATCAATTTATTCCTCAAAAATTACACTTCAAGTTAAATTAAGAGGAAAAAAAATCATCTGGCGCTGGGACGTGCAACGCTTCCTTCAGTTTTTAATTTGAACATTTCACACAACAAACCTGTCTAGTGCTGCAGCTCCAAGTCTCTGTTTGATGATGTCACTGGTCAGCAGAAGAGTGGGTCCTGCAGAAGATCAGATCACTGTTACAGGCCCAAGATTTTTTTTTTAGTGGTTGCTCTTTAAAACCCAGGAAGGTCATTACTGCATAAACAAAACCCTGTTATGTTAATTAGCCTCTCTTATGGCACCAAGGGCACATGAACAACTTTAACAGCACAAGAGCAAGACCTGTCCTGAAAAGCTCATTATCAGATTTAAAAAGATTTATGCAAACATTTAAAACTGATCAGTAAACAGTGCGGAACAGTTGTAGCATGGCGGCAAATTATTATTTGGCACAAGGTTACCAAGAATGTAATCTGAATACGTTTCTATTTCTGTCTACACATCACATAAAACAGATTTTTCTGCTTTGAATTAAGAATATGGCTAATAACTGTATGTAGAGTAAATGAGGTTAAGTTTCTGGGTGTAATTATTGATGACAGACGATCATAGAAACAACATATAAATGTTGTTAAAACTAAAATACTGTATCTAAGTCAATTGCAGTATTGTATGGAGTAAGGGACTTGTTGAATGATAATGCTTTGTACTTGCTTTATAATACAATTATAGTTCCGCATTTAATTTATTGTGTAAATGTTTGGGGTACAGCATGTAGGACAACAACTAAGCCTATTTTTATTTGCAAAAGAGAGCTGTAAGAATTATAATGAGGAAATCTTATTGTCATCCTTCTGGCACTTTGTTTTGTCAATTGAAATTACTTGTGTTTTATGATTTGGTTGATTATAATATTCTTTTACTTATGTATAAAAGGCTCAGAATTTCTCACTACCATCTACGGTAACATTCAAACCTATTTTGTGAAAAGGATTACCGTTAGTTGCTATAATTTAAAGGGAACAGAAATGTTTGTTAAACCTAAGTATAGAACTAGTTTAAAGGGTAGGTCTACTAAGATAAGAGGAATTGATCTTTGGAATGGTCTAGAGGATAATGTAAAAAATGCGAAGTCCATACTAATATTTAAGAAAATTATTACAACTATTTTCTTCGAGTTATATTTAAGTTGATTCTAATTTAACAAATTATAATAGGTATTTTGATGAGACTGTATACTTTTGATGAGACTGCATACTTTTGTATTACAATAAGTGTATAAAATAAATGTTTGAATTGATAGTTTGATTGATTGTTTAATAAGGAGCAGATATGATAAGAAATGTTTTCTTCTTCTGCTTCTTTTCATTTTATGTTTTTTGTTTAATTTTTCTTTTTAAAAATTGTCATTGTTTTTAATATGAAATGAATAAAAATTATACAATACAATACAACTGTTGTAGCAAATAATAATAAATTGCTGATCTAATTAAATGGTTTCTATTTGAAGATTTTTTTTAACCTTCCTCTTGATTTCATATGTGGGCATTTTATGCAACTTTTGTGCTTTTATTGTGAATTTGCTGCAACTTTCCTTAAGAATCATATGGACACACACTGTTTGAAATGTAAACACTTTTATTTTAGCTACGTATATAATTATTGTTTACCTATGGCTTGGAGTGCATGCTGCAGCTCCAGAGTGAAGGCAGTCAAAGGCACGTCTTCAGAAACAGGCAGAACTGTCACAGTGGACAGGTTGGAGGCTTGATTTCCTGCATCCCACTTGCTTCCTGGAGTGTGGAGTGCCAAACTCCGTGCTGGACACATTTTACAGAAGTGTAAACTTCTCACAACGAGCACACTAAGATTTTCATTACATACTATTTAATAAATAAATAAAAAGCTAAGCTACTGAGGCATGAGCATATAGATGCTGCAGACAGAGTACACACCTGAAAGAGGGACATTGACCTGCTGGAGAATCTTCTGACCAAGTAAATGGATCAGTCTAGTGACAACCTAAAAGGCAGAAGCTTTTGTTAATTAGACGCACTTCTGCCATCTTCTGGCTGCACGGGGATTTTTTTTAAATTCAGTTTGTGTGAAATAAATGTCTGCAACCATGCCTTCCTGTAAACTGAACTCATTTGTTTCATGTGTGACACATTTAAAAGTTAAAGTTAGGTCCTTTTGAATACCTGCGGGAACTTCCTTTTGATGGAAGTGAGCGCCCCCTCTGGTAGTTTGGCCAGCTCTGAATCTCTGACAGCGTGGACAGTGGTGGCTCTGTTCTGATGGGTCAGGGCTTCCACCTGCAAACACAGTCACTTGGTCAGATGACAAACGTTACAGTCTAGTATAGCATGCCATGTGTAACCAAATCATGTAAAGTCTCCATAAACCACAACTTTCAGTGTTAAACTACAACAGAAATTAATTCAGTCATTTTCAACATCTCGCATTGTAAACATATAAACTCACCGACTAACATGTAGGGGTGCAGGAAAAAAATTCGATTTTTAAAGAATCTAGATTCTTAGTCCTGGCGATTCAGAATAGATTCTAAAAGCCCCAAAATAAATAAATAAAATGTTTTTACATTTTACATTAAAACCCAAAAGATAAAGAAAATAAAACCATATCTCATAGTATTTGAAATAATACATAAAATGAAAGGTGGCATAAAGAAGAAATCTTATTTTATCTGCCCCTTTTTTCAAAAACAAAACAAGTTGAAACAATCAATTCAAACAATAATCTTCTATAAGTAACAGAGCAAAAAGCTATAACCTGGTTATTTAAGTTACAGAATTTAATACATTCCTGTATTATTTGTTCCTATTTTTGGTATGAATATCAAACGATGCAAAAAAAATTATACAATAAGGAACCTAAAATTATTGTTTTAAATAAATGTTCTATTTGTTTACAATGTTGTTTATTATTTTCAGCTTGTCAGTTACAAGACTGAAACTAAATTTATGACCATTTTAATAGAAAAATCGTTTCTGAATCGAAAAACCGATTTAGGATCGAATCGTGACACACACACAATTATTATTTTATTTTTTTTAAATAAATAAAAAATCGGAATCGAATCGATTCTCCAGACACAGAGATTCGCACCCCTACTAACACCCCCGGGCGCTTTCAATAGCTGCCCACTGCCCCACCTGGTGGTTGGGTTAAATGCAGAGACTAATTTTGTCTTGTATGGAAACATACACAGATGACAAATGTAACAAATTATTATTATTAATTATGTATACACCATCCAACAGTCCCCTTTTCAAAAATGGGGACCACCACCCCAGGCTAACCCCTCCACATGAGTTGTGCCAGCAAGATGTGAGAAAAAGCGTTTCCACATGATAAGTCACTGCTTCACTCCTTACCACTCCAATCAGGTCACCACGCCCATACTCTCCAATCATCTCCTTCTTGCCGTCCTCCTTCAGGATCACAGAACGCAGTCGACCACTCAGCACTATGAAAGTACTATCCGATTTTTCTCCCTGCCTAAAAACAAAAAACCTAGAATTATTTCATTAAGCTGGTTTAAATGTGAACCAACATTTGGCCTTTTCGACAGTCACGTTCTATATGCATTACAGTGAATACTGTTCACAGGTTTGCAGCAGAATACCTGTAAACAGCTCTGCCAGCTTCCACAGCCATCCAGTCAAGAGCAAAATCTATCTGTCTGATAAAATATGACATCCTCCTGGACACTGTGTGAGCAACGTTCAGGACTACTTTTGGCTCTGCTCGCATTATCCTGAGAAGTTAACAAAAAAAAAAGGATGGAAAAAATGGAGAGAAAAGACGATTCCAAATCATTTCATTCTTCACCTAAAATACTTTTGGTAAGATGTAATAAAAGACCATAATTGCAAAGTGTAACACAATGTTCCATATGCTGCACCATCACTGTAAAGTGACTGTGACTCACTCGTAGAAGTGGGTTTTGGAAACGGAGAGGAAGCTGCAGTCTCGCTGGGCTTTCACAGTAAATGTGAGGGGCTCCCCGGTCAAGACAGCAAGCTGACCAACAAGCTCTCCAGGGTGCGTCACAAACAGACGTGTGTCTTCTTCACGGTCAATCATTCGCTGGTAAACATGTAGAAGGCCTGAAATCACAAAGTGGATGCTCACCTCCTAAAAAATAAAAAATAAAACAGAGGCAGGACAAATAAAATTAGTAGCAACGATTTGACAGGTATGCACTGCAACAGAATCCAAAAACAGTTAAAGTTTGGGATCATTCCTGTCCAAAAATACAAAGTGTACATGTTCAGTTAACTTGAAAAAATACACTCTCCCAATAATATCTGAAAAGTTTGTTCGATAAAAATGAGTTTGCTGCATTTTCCCTTTTATTCTGAATCAGCTCCAGACTGAAGAAAACATTAAAACAAGAGTTTCTAGCAAACATTAACTACTTAAGCACCAGGAAACCAGTTATTTCAACAAAAGTTTGACAACTCAAAATAATTCTCATTAAATTAAAGCCTAGGCTCAAAGAAATTGTAAATTAAGAAAAAAAAAGGACAAATATTTCACACAGGGATATTCAAATTGAGAAAGGCAGTACCGGTAATAGTTTTGTAATTTGTTGTTCTTACCTGATCTCCCTGACGAGCTACAACAGAACCAGCTTTGACATGATGAAGGGTGACTCTGCCCTCAAGCAGACTTGGATCCTGCAAAATAAACATACACAACAACGTAAAAAGACAATTTTTCTAATGTAAAGCTAATCCTATAGATTTTTAAAACTATAAATCTCCAGTTAATGATGGCATTACCTGCAGCTGGATGATTTCTTGTAAGTCTTTCTTAGCAGCCTGGAGGATTATGTTGCTTTTACTGAACTGGATAGCATCAGACTGCCCTCCACTGTCAGTACAATGCAACACTTCAGATGGTGTGGGCAGCATTGTCACATTTTTCTTCAAACTAGACTACAGACATGAGAAAGACATGAAGACCAGACAAGCAGCAGCAAAAGGCGCAAAGGTGCATTGGATTAACATCCAACATATAAAAAATCAACTACGGGTGAAGAGAACTACCACGGAGATAAAAGTTTCATCATCAATGGCTCTCATGGAACTATTAGAAGAGACAACTGCTGTTGATCAAAAACAGCATTGTGTTAGCGTTTTTATTGATTTAAAAAAAGGCCTTCAACACTACTGACCACACAATTCTCCTTGAAAAACTGAATAAATATAGCATTAGAGGCTTAGTACTACATTGGGTATCCAGTTATTTGAATAATAGGAGACAGTTTGTACAGGTAAATGATGCAAGATCTGAATTTTGTGTTAATGGATGTGGAGTTCCTCAGGGCTCTGTGTTGGAACCAAAGTTGTTTGTTTTGTACGTGAATGATCTGATGTGTCAGGGCTTTTGAAGTTTGTTTTATTTGCAGACGATACCACAGTTTTTTTTTTTTCCAGGTGATCCTAAATCGGTTCCAACTTCACAAGTTATTAAATTTGGAAAAAATAAACTACATGATATTTAGCAATAGAAAGAAAATTATTGAAGTCCCATTTAAAATTGACAATATTGAAATTCATAGAGTTAATTAAATAATATTTTGGGGTGTCGTTATTGATGAGAAGCTGACATGGAAATCTCATGTACCGTATTTTTCGGAGTATAGGTCACACCTGAATATAGGTCGCATTGTCCAATTATTGCCAAAGAATTGGAAAAATCCATATATAGGTCGCACCTGAATATAGGTCGCACCTACGTCAAAATGTGGACCGTGTTTAGCTCTGCTGCAAATGTCTCTTCCACAGGAGCGCACAGCAAGGCTTTTAAGAAGATTAACACTTAAAAACAATTAATTGTTTGATAAAAAATTATAGCAAATATGTGTCTGAGCTGAACTTTTCTTTAATAAATGAATAATTTTAGCAGGATAAACACCTAAAAAATATATTTGTTAGCTGACATTATTGTAAGAGTGTGTCTCAGTTTAATTTTTGTTAATAAATGATTACAAATCAGCTTATTTTATAAAAAGCCATATATAGGTCGCACCTGAGTATAGGTCGCAGGCCATGAAAAAATGATAAAAAGGTGCGACCTATACTCCGAAAAATACAGTAAATTACTTAAGAATAAAAATAGCAAAATCAAATACATTACTGTATAAAGTAAAAGTTTTTGTGAATGATGAAGCTTTGTATATATTGTATAATGCAATTTATTGTTCCATATTTAATCTATTGTATTGAAGTTTGGTGAAAAGCATGCAAAACAATTACAAACCCTATTTTTATTTTACAAGCAAGAGCTATAAGAATTATTAGTAGGAAGTGCTATGGTCACCCAACAAATATATTATTTCATCAGTTGAAATTACTCAAATTTTATGATCTGGTTGAATTTAGTATTTTACAAGTCATGTATAAAGCTCATAAAAAATGTTACCCACCAAATATTAAATTAAAATTAGTAAAAAATAAATAAATAAAAAGAGACATTATAACCTGAAGGGAAAGGAAATGTTTGTAAAACTTCCATTTATAACTAGTCTGAAGGAGCCGCATTGTAATTCAGGGAATAGGATTGTCGAGTTGCCTCGATATCACCATAAATTGTTTTAGAAATTTTAATATGTTTAAAAAGATGATTACCTGTACTTGTAAGTTAAAATTGATAGGAAAGTATTATACTATGTGAAGGATGCCTAATATTTTTGATTTCACTTTGGAGATGTTCAAGCCTAAGTTGTTGTTTGTTTAAGGTTATACATACATTTTTTTTTTATTGTTTGTTTTTTAAAAAGGGGCAGATATAAGAAAAATATATATTTTTGCACTCTTTTCATTCAATGTTTTTTTCTTCTTTTTTTCTTTTAAATGAATGAATAAATGAATAATAATAATAATAAAATAAAACTTACTTTCTGATTGAAAGGACTCTGTGGAGCTTCATCTGTAGTCACTCGAGCTCGTTCACAAACCATGTTCAGATCAATTCCTGTCACGCAAGACATCAATAACAAGGGTTACAGGTTTACACAAATCTGCAACACATCACACATCTGCTAGTGCTTTTTTGACCTGGAAGTTGTGGCACATTTATAAAAACAAAAGCCATATTTCATCCGATTAGACCAAACTAGCAACACACCTGCACTTTCAGGTGGTATGGAGGTGGATCGTAGTCTCCTATAGCTGTTTGAGGGACTTTCCTTTAGACTATCTGTTAAAACCAAAGTGTTGATGAATGAGTGTCCCAAAAAGGCCTAATTTAAAATATGTGTGCATAATTGGACCTGGTTCTGATGTGCTGTCAGTAGACCCTGTAGGTAACTCATCCTGGAAGTAGAGACGACGTGTCACTTTTCCAGACATCGCCTCAGCCATCACGCTGTTTATATTGGACAAAGGCACAGCCTGACTCTCCTGTGAATAAAAGCATGTCTGTTGTTAAAGGATGTTTCAGACTGCAAAAATGTTTAATTGTAGAACATACAAATGTTTCTGAAGACTTAAATGCACAATAATGAAATATATCATTTAATTATGGAATTGACAAAATTAAATAAATAAAGACATAATGAGATACATCATTTAAATCATTAAATACATAATTAAATTATTAAATACAAAATATACAAATATTAAATACAAAATTGAAATAAATAAAGACATAGCAATGAGATGCATCATTTAAATGTTAAATACATCATTAAATCATTAAATACATAATTAAATTATTAAATACACAATTAAATATGCAATTAAATTACTAAATACAATTAAATTATTTAATGAATTATTGAGTTAATTTTGTCACTATACATTGGAGGACAGAATGTGACAAAATTAAATACATAATAATGAAATGTATCATTTAAATATTAAATACACAATTAAATACACAATTAAATTATTTTATGATTTATTTAATTTTGTCACATTCCACACTCGTATGTACTGTACATTTCAGTATTTAATGGTGTATTTAATAATTTAATTGTATATTTAATGATTTAATTATGTATTTAATAATTAAACTATACATTTAATTGTTATGTATGTATTCTGTATTTATTTCATTTTGACACATTCTGTCCTCCACAGAAGGGTGAGGACTGAATGACTGTGCTGAAACTTGCTGAAGAAGCCAAACAGTTGCCTGAAAAAAAAAAGTGGAACACTAGCCAAAAGCTAAAAGAAGCAAAAGACTTGTGAACAGCTACAAGCAGAAAAATGCTAGCGAAAAGTAACAAAAGGCTAACAAAAATAGCAAAATCTAACTAAAAATAGCAACAACTGTTAGGTGTTGCAAAAAGCAAAAGTTAGCTAAAAGAAGCAGAATATTAGCTGTGAGATAAAAGGAGCAAAACATTAACTAAAAGTCAAAAGTAGCAAATTTGTTAGCTAGTATCTAAAAGTAGCAAAATACTAACTAAAAAATAGCAAAAAACAAGTTACCAGTAGCAAATGTACCAAAAAGATAAACTAAAAGAAGCAAAAGGGGTAGCTAAAATCTAAATGCTTCAGAAGGCAAGCTAAATGACAAAGTCTAAAAACTAATACAGTATAGCAAAAGAAAAAACACAAATAAATCAGGTGAGTTGCAGTGAATTTCAAAAATAAGATTGTTTTGAAGGAACTGAAGAGACATCAATGTTACAAAAAAACAAAAAGTCACCAGATCCCCCATTTCCTGACTTTTTATATATACAGTATATCTATATACTGTATACACAGTACAGTATATCTATCTATGTATCTATCTATCTATCTATCTATCTATCTATCTATCTATCTATCTATCTATCTATCTATATGGCTAAAATATCACAATGTGGAAATATATCACAAAAAGGTACTGCAAAACAAAACACAGGTGAACAGAAGTATGAATGCTGCATGAGCATGTATACAACAACAATAAAGTCAGTGGCAAGTCAGGTTTAAAGGTTTCTGTTGGCAGTTTGCGTGGAAGGGTTTTATCCATTACCATTAATAATTCACTGAGCTACAGGAAAGACAAAGTTATGATGCTGCGCTTAATGATGTGTGAAATTCAATTGAGTGTGATCAAGTGTGCATGCGCATTTCTGAGCTTCGTTACGTGTAATGTGATCAAAACCAAAGCTTAGGTATTCAGTGTGAGCCTCACGGCGTAACTGTGTAAACACACAAGTATTTGTGTGCCAATTAATTTGCCTCCTACCGGATTGAAGAGCTCGGTCGTTAGGCCCAGATAGTTATGTAATGCCAGAAAGGTCACTCTCTGGAGTCGCACCATGATTATCTGCAACACCAACGAAAACCAACTTCAGCAGACCGAGCCGAGAGGAAAACATTTTGCAACCATCTCTAGATTTGTTTTTTGTTTTTTTTAAGTAATTTATTTACACGTGCATGTCCACTGTTGGGCAGTGCATTACCTGGATGACACGCACAAGTGTCTCTGGATATTTTTTAAAAACCGACTCAAAGGCTGATGCGGGTAAGCGCAAGATGGTGGAGCGAGTTGCAGCCCGTGTTGATACCGTCTTATATGGAGCTGGATATCCCTGGAAAAAAAAGCACAAATTTAAAAAAATAGAAAGCACATAACACAGAAATCAAACACATAGGGGTTAACTGGTCTAACATTGAGTCACCTCTCAGTTTTATTATGTGTACACACTTGGTACTTTGAAACAGTACAAATATTTACAGTTTAAATAACAGGATATGGTTTTAGTGTTTATATATGCTTGACAAGTCCTTAAAAATGTGTAATTTTACAAAATAAAATTGTTTCTTAAAGTGTGCACCCTAGATTACCCATAAAAAGCAGGTGATAAATGCAATTTAATTGTAATGCTACTTTCATTTATTCTGCTTTGCCATCTTTTGAATTATTCTATGTGCATTCTGACAATATACAGTCATAGTTTAACTTTTTTATTATAGGAAAACAAACAAAAATGATGAAGTTTATAAGTAAGTTTCCTGTGAAGGCAATGTAATGTGATTTAGCTGACTCACATGCATATGATGGGTAAACTAACTGGACTGAAACAAATTGGGGTACAGAGGACAGAACCTAGTCTGATGAGCATTAAGGGAATAAATCAGCAGCTCACAGTGATGATGTCCAGAATACTGAGCAGGCTGTGGACGCTGTCTCCTGGAAGGACATCCTTTACCACCGATTCAGTGCCATCCTTAATAAAGTAGATTAAAAATACATTTAGAAAACAAAGTATTTAATCACTGATATACATTAAAGCAAAATATATTGGAAAAATTGCAGAATCTGTTGGATTTTTTATTTATTTATGTCTTTGTGCCCTCTGCTGTTCAAGTTTTCCACAAATTTTTGCAAGATCGAAAACCTCACCTCTCAATTTGCTTCACAATTTACCATACTAAATATTATTATAGTAGCTGTAGTAATATAGCTGTTTTAGTTTTTTTAAATATAATTTTCTTCAATTTGTGTGCATTTTTTTACGATTGTCTGCTGTTGTCAGCATTCTTTGTTTAAAACAGGTATCTCTTGAAAATGAGTCATTGAGGCTCAATAAGACTAACCTGTATAAATAAAAGGTTGAATGAAAATAATGAATGTGTTATTGAACAGTAGAACCACCGTTGCGGATGTGTTAGCTCAGAATAACCTTCAGAATTACAAATTGGATTCCAAAAAAGTTGGGACACTAAACAAATTGTGAATAAAAACTGAATGCAATGATTTGGAGATGGCAAATGCCGATATTTTATTCGTAATAGAACATAGATGACAGATCAAAAGTTTAATCTGAGTAAATGTAAAATTTTAAAGGAAAAATATGTTGATTCAAAATTTCACAGTGTCAACAAATCCCAAAAAAGTTGGGACAAGTAGCAATAAGTGGCTGGAAAAAGGAAATTGAGCATATAACGAACAGCTGGAAGACCAATTAACACTAATTAGGTCAATTGACAACATGATTGGGTATAAAAAGAGCTTCTCAGAGTGTCAGTGTCTCTCAGAAGCCAAGATGGTAAGAGGATCACCAATTCCACCATTGTTGCGCAGAAAGATAGTGCAGCAATACCAGAATGGTGTTACCCAGCGTAAAATAGCAAAGACTTTTAAGTTATCATCATCAACCGTGCATAACATCATCAAAAGATTCAGAGAATCTGGAACAATCGCTGTGCGTAAGGGTCAAGGCCGTAAAACTCTACTGGATGCTCGTGATCTCCGGGCCCTTAAACGTCACTGCACCTCAAACAGGAATGCCACTGTCAAGGAAATAACAGAATGGGCTCAGGAATACTTCCAGAAAGCATTGTCAGTGAACACAATCCACCGTGCCATCCGCCGTTGCCAGCTGAAACTCTACAGTGCAAAGAGGAAGCCATTTCTAAGCAAGCTCCACAAGCTCAGACGTTTGCACTGGGCCAGGGGTCATTTAAAATGGAGTGTGGCAAAATGGAAGACTGTTCTGTGGTCAGATGAGTCACGATTTGAAGTTCTTTATGGAACACTGGGACGCCATGTCATCCGGACCAGAGAGGACAAGGATAGCCCAAGTTGTTATCAACGCTCCGTTCAGAAGCCTGCATCACTGATGGTATGGGGTTGCATGAGCGCTTGTGGCATGGGCAGCTTGCATGTCTGGAAAGGCACCATTAATGCAGAGAACTATGTTCAGGTTCTAGAACAACATATGCTCCCATCTAGACGTCATCTCTTTCAGGGAAGACCCTGCATTTTTCAACAAGATAATGCCAGACCACATTCTGCAGCAATCACAACATCATGGCTACGTAGGAGAAGGATCCGGGTACTGAAATGTCCAGCCTGCAGTCCAGATCTTTCACCTATAGAGAACATTTGGCGCATCATAAAGAGGAAGGTGCGACAAAGAAGGCCCAAGACGATTGAACAGTTAGAGGCCTGTATTAGACATGAATGGGAGAGCATTCCTATTTCTAAACTTGAGAAACTGGTCTCCTCTGTCCCCAGACGTCTGTTGAGTGTTGTAAGAAGAAGGGGGGATGCCACACAGTGGTAAAAATGGACTTGTCCCAACTTTTTGGGGATTTGTTGACGCCATGAAATTTTGAAACATATTTTTCCCTTAAAATGATACATTCTCTCAGTTTAAACTTTTGATCTGTGATTTGTGTTCTATTCTGAATAAAATATTAGATGTTGGCACCTCCACATCATTGCATTCAGTTTTTATTCACAAATTGTTTAGTGTCCCAACTTTTTGGGAATCCGGTTTGTATATACGGTACTGTTGCCATAAGCATGTAAAACAGCTTTGTGCAAAGTGATATGAGCTACCAAGAAAAATGGAGCCACTGTATGAGGAAAATCAAAGCTGAAACCAGCTTCGGTGCTAAACTGATTTTTAAAAGTGTTTCTTTCTTACATTATCTTGGATGCAGAGTTCTAGTCGACCATCCTGGACCACATATATGCTGTCATCATCATCTCCCGGCCTGAACATCACTTCTCCCTCCTGCAGCTCAATAAACACCATGTGGCGGCAAAGCTCCAGAAACAGAGGCTTCTCAAAATGACCCAAGACCCTACAAGAAGTTGACGAACAGAAACAGTTAAACAGCTAAAAGACGAGCACTTAATGTGAGAGGAAACAATTGTTTACCTAACATTTTTCAGCATATAAAGAACCTCTGATGGAAGGTTGGAGCTCTGCACATCAAACTCTGTTAGGTCTGCCTCTAGCAGGGATGGAGGGGGTTCCTTATGCTGTAGGGTGGGAGGGTCTTTGCGAATCCTCAGAAATCTATTGGGACAAAGGAATATCATCAGAAGACAAAGTAGAAAAATCAAATCATCAATACAAAGGAAAACTCAAAACAGATTTTTGAATAGCTACAGAAATGGTGCATACTTGCGAGCAATGCTCAGAACTTTGGTCCGTTTGCGTGTGCGCTGCTTAGAAAAATCAAATCATCAATACAAAGGAAAACTCAAAACAGATTTTTGAATAGCTACAGAAATGGTGCATACTTGCGAGCAATGCTCAGAACTTTGGTCCGTTTGCGTGTGCGCTGCTTTGATACTGAATTGGAGGAAGGGGGAGTAGAGGAAAGTGTCTGGACCTTTGAGAAATAAAAAAACACAAACATGTTTGTTATTCTTTGAAGGTGTAGACCACATTACTGAAGGGCTGCATAGAAAATTATTACATTTAGAAATCACGTTTGCCTGTCAGCTTCTTACATTTGTGTCTTACAGTGAGTGCACTGTAATAATCAAAAGTTACAAGAGAATGCTTAACTTTGTGTAAAGAAATGTAGAAATGTGTACAGAATATCTTTTGGCCTAAATGTAATATTTTAAATATTCCTCATTCAAATGTAAAATAAATCGTTTTTTTACTCACAGAAACAGCCAAAGTGACTGAAAATTGGTCAAAAATACGAAAGTAGATGGGAAAGCCGATTAGAATGGTAAAGTCCACTATTTTAATATATTAGTATATTTTTATGCTCAGATATGTTGAGTAAATATGGAGATAAAAGTCCTGTGAGTACAAAACTACAATTCAGTATTACAAAACAACATATCTGGAAAACTACTGGAGTAAACAATTTCAACCATCATTTGACACAGTTCAGAATTTCCTTTTTTACGTTTGATTTCAATATCATTAAATCCACTAAATTAAACATTTGTTTTCAGACATGTTGACTGAATTGCAAAATAGCAAGAACCTTTCGCATGATCTTCCTTCCATAGAAGAGCACTTTATCTCGTTTTCTGAAGCGATACCGAGGCACACCAGGCTGCTGTTCACCTAGTCAGAAAATCACAACATAAAATGCAAGTAAAGTTAGATTAGGCTGACACATTAGGGGAAATATTCTAGGGGTGAATGGATTTCGATATAAAAAGAAATGTAAAATATTGAATATATGAAGCTCAGAATGACTCTGAAAGACTCACGAGCAAGTTTGAATTTTCTGTAGAGGAAGAACACCACAATCCCAATCAGTATGACTGCAAATGCAGCTCCAATCAGTACACCTGTGAGCTAGATAACAGACAAGAGGAAAAATGTGGTCATGTGAGAAGTCACGACTGCGTGGCTGCACACAAGACGCTAAAGTTGCAGTTTCAGTAGACACTGTCGTTGTCTGTGTTTGCATCTACAACAGGTCATTTTGGAGACAACCAAAGTCAAGATGATATCAGAAAAGCTGTATTAGCCAACACAAAAATGACTCAGTCAATTTTACAATTATTGAACTAAAATTAAGTGTTGATCCCCAACACATATTCTGGCTGTGACACCTTGACATTGCATGAGATAGCACACATTATTTTCATAGTTGGACTAAAATAGCTTTAACTCCTTACCCTGTCATCATAAGATGATCTTTGTTTAAAGCTTTTGGCAGGAAAGGCAACAAGGAATGCACATAGCTCCACTGGATCC
>JBBPBX010031533.1:0-11687 GCA_038048925.1 Garcialebias charrua
TTTTGTTGATTGATCAGCAACAATTGTTTTCATAATCAGCATGTAGAGGGGATCCCTCGATTGACGCAGAGGAGGCGACCCTTGGATGAAGGTTGAAGACCAAGCGTTGGAGCTGCAGGTCCCCACATCGAAGGTTGTTGGCTGGTTGGTTTCCAGTCAGTGCCACTCTGGTTCTATGTGTCATGCAATTATGTGGTTTTTAAGGTGGGCTTATGATTGGGATTTTACATTAAGCCTTACCTATATGCACCTGGTATGTAAGCTATCATGGTTTAGATCAGCTACAATTACCAATTAAGGGGTGGATCAATTCTGTAAAATTAGATATAGGGATTTGTACCTATAAAATTTTGGAGGGCTTCTGTAACGAAGGCCTCTAATTCCAAACTATTCCTCCATTCATTACTTAGTTTAGGTTAAACTAAAATAAAAATGAAATATAGTTTGATCTAAATGTCTGTTGTCTTTTAGACGAACGACGTAGGATTTGGTATTCCTAATAAATTTTGAAGTCTATGGCGAGACTCATCAAAATAAATAGACAATCTAGAATAGAAACGATCGAATCGGTTCAATTTAGAAATTATGAGACCAGTGTAGTTTATTGTACCTTAAGTAGCTTTAAACTACATTGACTCTTCGACGATTGAGATTTAACAAAACGAACTGCATGTTGGCATAGTTAAATCCATATCATTCATTAACCAATGTTAATACAAAACCTTTTTGGCTGGGAGTGTTCAGAACCAAACAATATCTCAACTAATGACAACAGTAATGACTAAACAACAAGGAAACAACGTTTCACTGCTTCGACACACTCTTGTCGTCAGATTCCAAAGTGCAACACACAAGAAAAACAGGTCTCAACTTTATGACCGAGGTCAAATTAAATCTCGTGGATTTAAACGGTTGTTAAGGTTAGTTTTTTGTTGTGGGTTTTAGGCTTAGCGTTTCTAAGTTCAAATTGGACAATGCGACTTATAGGGTGGGAAATATGGTAGTTTAAACCTGATTAGTTTATTTACTAACTTGTGTTTGGACGACCTTATTATCCCATGAAGTCGGTGAGTTTGTGAGATCTTTGTCTTTTGTGGAGTCATTGAACGCCTTGTAAGGTTTGATCTGATTTCGATGTACCCATTTAGCAATTGGCTCTTTACGGCCTTTGCTGATTTTGATTTCGTAGACGACTGAGGACACTTTATCTGTTATCAGATGAGGTCCAGTCCACCTGGGCATTAGTTTGCGGGCGAGAGTTCCGGTCCCGGACTCTCCTTTCCCGGTTGTTGGGGCGAACGTATAGTACCAGACTCTGTCTCCCACTTGGAGTTCATTGTGAGAGGCCTTCTGGTCGTAGTACGCCTTGCGTCCTTCAGCGGATTTTTCCAGGTTTTTCTGGGCGAAAGCAAAAGTGTTTCTGAGGTGTACATTCAAATCTTTCATGTATTGTTGTGTAGTGTAGGCTGTTGCCATGACGGCGTCACCTGGTTGGTACAACAGGTGTAGAGGGAGAGTCATTTGTCGACCGGTCATCATCTCGAAGGGAGAGATGCCAGTTGATGTGTGTGGAGTGGCTCTTATGGCCATGAGGACCAGAGGGAGTTTCACGTCCCAGTCCTTGTGGTTTGCAGCCACGTATTTCTTCAAAATACTCACCACAGTTCTGTTTGCTCTCTCTACTTGGCCTGAAGCCTGTGGGTGGTAGCCGACATGAAAGTTGGCCTTGACGCCTAGCGTCTTCCACAGTTCTTTCATCACTTCACCTGTGAAGTGTGTACCTTGGTCTGAGTTCACCCTAAGGGGAAGTCCAAACCTTGAGAATATATGATTCATTAACAACATAGCAGTGGTTTGTGCTGTGTCGTTAGGAGCTGGTAGGCATTCTACCCATTTGGTGAATGCACAGGTTACCGTGAGAAAATATTTATTTCCTCTAGAGCTCTTAGTGAGTGGTCCAACCCAGTCGATCTGGAGGTCAGACCATGGGAATGCAATGCCTCTGCTTTGCAGTGGTGCTCTGTGAAGTGGTCTGGTTGGCTGAAACTGGCCACAGACCACGCACCCTTCAATGTAGTCCTTGACATCCTTTTTCATTCCAGGCCAATAGGCAATTTGTTTTAATGCCGTCAGCGTGGCTTTATCTCCTTTGTGTCCTGCGGACGGGAGATCATGGGCATGGACTAACATTACCCCCCTTTGGTCATGGGGAACCACGAACACAGGTGAGGACGTTGGTCCATGAGCGAAAGTTAAGATGCCCTTGATTAGTTTTAGCTGTTTGCGCAGCTGATAAAGGACCTTAAGGTCTGGATCGGAATCCAGGTCGTCTTTAGACGGACTATTTTTGTTCGGATCAGTCAGGTACAGTATCATGGAGTTGATAGCAGGATCCGACTTCTGTAGTTGGATGATGTCTGGGTCAGTCAGTGCAGGTCGTACAGAGACTGCGTTGTCAGCAGGTCTGGCTGCGGCCTGTGCACGTGTGACTGCCATAACTCTGACTGAAGGTTGTGTTGGCAGAGTCTCGATTAACCAGGAGGGGTCGAAGGACCATAGAGGACCTTCGTCGGCTCCTTCTTTGGCTAAGGAGTCTGCAATGTCATTGTAGTGCTTGTCATCGCCTGGGACTCTAGAATGCCCTGGAACTTTCTTCCAGTAGATCTGTAAGTCGTGTGATGTCACCAAGTGATCACACGCTATGAAAAGCTCTTTGTGTTTGACCACTTTTCTGTCGCTTGTTAGGAAACCGTTCTGTTTCCACACAGCAAGGTGACAAGCGAAACTCAAACGAGCATAGTTAGAGTCAGTGCAGATGACTAGGGTCTTGATGGAGTGTGCTACTACCATCTGGAGAGCTATTAGGATCATGATCACGACAATCTCAGCGTACCGAGAAGTCTGAGAGCCTGATTTGTAGCTGAAGGTGATCTGCTCTTGGTCTTGGAGGAGGACCCCTCCAACACCTGCCCTACAGATTTTGTCGCGGAGGAATGAAGATCCATCCACGTACAATGTTGTCATATCTTTGCAGATATTGTCATCAAAGAAGTGGTGGTTCGGGTCTTCAGTCACAGGGGTTTTTATCTCAGCCAACGGCTGGGTTGCTGGTACATCTTGTGTACACTTTTGGCAGAGTGCCAAGTCTGTCCCCAGATGTGACTTCTTGTTTTGACCATAACGTATGTCTAGGTTAAAACTTTGAAGCGCCATGAGCCACGTTGCAACACGTGAGTTTGTTACCACACCATCTCTGATGCGTTGGCTGTTTAGGAATGTCACTGGCTGGTGTTGTGTTTCCACAACGATCTTCTGTCCACCAATGTAGCCGGAGAAATGTTTAACTGCCCACACTGTGGTCAGTAGAGCTTTCTCACAGTCTGAGAATCTCAACTCGGGGCCTGCCATCGTTTTGCTGGCGTAGGCCACTACACGTTTGTCTCTGTCGTGTATTTGGTATAGACCTGCACTTATGCAATGAGCTGAGAAGCCCACTTCCAAGTAAAGCTCTTTGTTGTAGTCTGGGTAGACTAAACATGGGGCTGACTTGATCCTGTCTATAAGAGCGTCCATTGCCTGCTGCTGTTTGTCAGTCCAGACAAATGGGACGTCTTTCTTTAGGAGTTCAGTCAGTGGCTTTGCAAGGTCTGCATAGTTCTCTATGAACTGGTTCGAGTAGTTACACACGCCAAGAAAACTTTGTAGTTCTTTGAGATTGGTGGGGACCTTGAGATTGTCAAGGCCTTGGGCACGAGTTAAGATGCCATGGTTTGGTTTAAGCCGTTCACGCAGTGTATCGGGAAGCTTGTACAGGAACCTCATAGGCTTCGGCCAACGTTTCTCCGTACGTTTACCTCTTTCTGCGTAATTCAGGTGTGTCACAACTGTCGGCGCAGTCGCTGGTGTGTCTGACTGGTCAGACCGCGGTGCGTCACTGTCGTTGTGATGTGTGTCTTCCCACTTCATGACTGAAGAGGTGCTCTTTGAGTCTGTAAGAACTATGTCATCTCTGAGTAGTCCTATACTCAAAAGCTCTTGAACCAAGGTTTCATCGAAAGCTTGGCTGATGGCTGAATTACCTGTCCCATAGGACAGTACAGCCTCTTCGGTGTAGGATCCTTGGATCTCAACACCTTTCACTACCTGTGGTAGGTAGTGTTCAGTGAGTGCTGACTGCGTCAGCTCGCAGAGGAGGTTCTCTTGTTGGGCCAGAGTTTGGTCCAACTTTTGAGTCTCTACTGTCTCACCTGTAGTTGAAGGTTCACTCACCGGGCTTGTGACCACGGTTGGGGAGTCCCTCGTGGCCACTGCGGTACCTGCGGTTAGGCAGTCTGTACCACAACGAGGAGGCACTTTTATTGGCAGGGGTTTTCTCACTGTTGCCCACATTTT
Organism: Garcialebias charrua; assembly: GCA_038048925.1. NCBI lineage: Eukaryota > Metazoa > Chordata > Actinopteri > Cyprinodontiformes > Rivulidae > Garcialebias > Garcialebias charrua. The sequence continues at coordinate 4,393 of JBBPBX010031533.1, forward strand.
CTGTTGACCATAATCTATAATCGCTTCAAAACGGTTTATAAAGTCTTGGCCAACCAGAAATGGGAATGAGTCAAGTGTGGACACATACACTGGGTGGTGTAGTGTCGTTTTGCCAATCTGCATGTGAACCATAGCTATGGCTGTTAGGGTTGTTCTCGTCTCTGCGAGACCCTGTAGCTCAATAGCACATTCCTCAAAGGGTATTTGCCCGTCAACACCGTTGGCGGCGGTCCTCAGCTCCTCGAACAGCTTGGCCGACATAATAGTTATATCAGAACTGCCATCCAGGAGGGCTTCACGCTCAAGGACACCTTCCAGTGTGATGGGCAGGTAGGCTTTCTTAGCCACCCCCCTTTGCATAAAGTTACACAGAAACCTCACAGGTCTTTGTCCACGTTTCTGTTCACGTGTGACTCTGGCTGTGTAATCTTGTTTACTGTCAGCATCTTGTTGGCTGTCAGCATCATGACCTTCAGGATGTTGTTGTGTGTCAGCAATTGGTTTGCTGTCAACATCCATGGCAATGTCAGAAGTAGTGTGCGCTGAGTTATTTGTGTGCTCTGAGTCTTTGTGAAAGACAGTGCTACACATCGCTCCAGGTTGGTCAATGTTGATAGTGTCATTATCAATGATAATGCCACTCATTGTAACAGGTTGGTCAGGCACAGTAACATTCAAATCTACTGACAAACTACTTACTTCCTCTGTCTCTTCCGAGCATAGAGGTGTTGGGCCATTATTCCGGGACATTTGTGACTCCTTGCCTATTTCGAACTGTTCTGTTCGAGGCGCGGGAGGTGCAGTTCCAAGGCTCGGTGGTGTCTGTTGGGACAACGCATAGTTACATGAGTATAGGTCCCCATCCTTCAATTTCTTTTGAAGTCCACCCACCGATTGACCTTGGTTTTCACCCATCTGGTTCGATCTGAACCATTTTGGTTTCTTTCTCCCGCGGATACCCCCACTTTGTGGTTTGTCAGGTTGAAAGGTCTGTTTCTTTTCGCCTTTGTTAGGAGAGGGAGTTGATGAACTTGTCCCTTCTAGCTCCAGCGAGTGGGATTTGACCGCTTCATTCGGGGACACCTGTAAGGGTGTTTTGGCTAGCATGTTAGCTGCAAAGACATCCGCAGCACACTCTACTATTTCATTCAAAGATGTTGCTTCTAAATCACCCCAGGCCAAGTTCCATGGCAACTCGAATCTAACATCAGGGATTAGATTATCCCTGAAAACAGATTTGAAAAGCGTCTGCTCTTCCAGGTCAGGTTCCATCATGTCACCTATATACGCCTTCAAAATTCTGGCAAAGAAAAAATATGGATGTTCATCGTTTCTCTGCAAGACATTTCGGGCAGCTGAGTAGTCACCACACAATGAGAAAGATTTTTCCTCTGTGCAAGGTGCAGGGGGAGCCAGTTCATGGCTCCGGGGTTCCTCTTGGTACCCTCTGATGTATGGGTCTTCTAGAGGCACATACTGTATGAGCCTTGGACGCGTACCGTCTTGAACTTCCATCTTTAACTTGATTTTTTGTGAAAATCAATAAGACAGTTCGAATTTTAATGTGTGCAAATAAATCTTCACTTTTAATGCAGCACTGAGTCAATCAAACTAATCAGCTGTCTGGTTTAAGTGTTTCACTGTGTAATAAGTATTTCTATTCATAGGTACCTTCTTCAGGTTTTACCCTCAAATGAATTGTAAAAGTTAAATGCCTTTTTGCAGTGTTAACTTTAAAATATAACTTATTTTTCAACAACAGTTACTAACTAACCCAAGCATGACGTCCGTTTTACTTACTCAAACACTATTTAAAAGATTCGAAATAAATACATTGTTCACACTAAAATGTACCCAGAATGCTGCTCCATTATGCCTTAAAAAAGATGTATTGCAGTTTGGCTAAACTGTTTTGCTGTATTTTGACAGTTATCAGGAGTGAAAGATGGATTACCTTTTTATTTTAAATATTTTTTATTTAAAATAAACTGGAGGTGTTTGTGTGCTTAGCATAACATGACAGATGGCATTCCAAATAAAAATCAGTGACTTTTATCAATTTGTTGTCTGTTGACATCCTCAAAGTTGTTCTGCTATCTTTGTTTTGATTTTTTGTGAAAATCAAGTCAGCAGATGCTTTCTGTTTATTTTAAATTTTGTATTTAAAATAAACTGGAGTCATTAATTTTACACAGAAAAACGTTAAAAATGCAATTTTTAACTAAAAGTGTACAGTGTACACCAATTCTGTTTAAAATTCAGAGATGTGAAGAGCTTAATGTGGAAATTCTCTGTTCTCCATCATTTTTTTTGTAATTTATTTTATTTAATCTGAAAATCAAATAAAAGATGCTTTTTGAGTGTTATTTTAAATCTCTTCAGTATTTAAAATGAGCATCAATTGTTCGTCTGTACCTCTGTTATTCAAAAATTCTTTATTTAAAATAAACAGGATTTTTTGTTTGTGTACAGAACAATTTTAAAGCTGGTAATTTTCACCATAAAAAATGCTGACTTTATGATGTGTTGAGAGAAAACTCATCTATTAACGTCCAGCAGGGGGCAGCGTCGAGTATGTTATCACGAAGCGACCGAGTTTAAATCAGTACATGGAAAGAAAACAACCTATTAGGGTTAGTTTTCAGTAAGAACGTGATAATTGCTCGAACCGCGTTCTTGTCAGAGACAAGTTTATGTTGTTAGACAGTTTAGATGGCTTAAATTGAGTTTTTAAACTTTTAGTGAAACCACTTTTCACCGTGTGTGTGTGAACTGCGTCTGCTTGTCACTCAAAGTGCATCAGGAAATGACGACACAAATAGGCGGGTCGACGCAGCGTGCGTAGCGCGTCACCAGCTTCAGTGCTTGCGAGGCGGAGCTCGCTACAACATACGTGACGTCAACAAATCAATCACAGCATATGTAGTTCATTCTCCAAGCATAAATGGCGAATGTAGTTTTTCTTACCTTCGACCAATGTAGTACCGGAAATGACGACAAAGTGGGTTGGTCGCAACGGCGTGCGACGTGATTGACAGCTCACAACAGCGAATCAGCGTTCGCTACAAGAGTGATTGACAGCACCCAACAGCGAATCAGCGTTCGCTACATGAGTGATTGACAGCACACAACACTCGTTTCATCCAATCACAGCTCATAAACAAACATGTAGACACACGTCTTCTTAACGTTAGCTTGCACAGCAGACCACAACTTCATAGACTCTTAAAAACAACTCAAACGCTACAATTTAACTTCCCAAAATGCTGAAACATGCGGCGCACATCTAGACAGGCCAACTTAGTCACGCTCAGTAACCCAGCACTGCAGCTGTTGAACAACACGGACTCTCACGGAGTCACTCCAGGTCGGTTCCGGTCCACGTTAGAGGAGCAGAAAACTCGGGTCAGAACCCATTAACCGACACGTTCTAACAGTATATGCTGCTTCGACCTTCTTTAAAATGTAAAAATACCACAACAGCAATCTTGTAGATGTTAAATTAGCTTCCAGGGCAGGCAGTTTGACTCGGCGATCAAACAACAAAGTTCTGTACCGGAGTGTGTGCTTGAACTGGGTCGAAGCCGAACCAGAACTCCCACAGACCACGGCTGACAAAAACTTCACCTGAATGCTTCCAACAGCGCTTGCAGTGTTGAAACGAATAACAATCCCTCAGCCTCAAATGATAAAAACACGCAGAATCTGCCTGCTTTGAACACTTCCAGCCAAAATTATTATCCTCAGAGTTTAAAACTTGGATCCTTTTATGCAAACATGACGTTACAGTTCATGACTGAGACCACAGATTTATCAATAAACTTTTAGAAGCCGATACGAGGCCACCAGATGTAAAGGGGTTAATGAGGAGGTCAATATTAATACTGACCTCCTTTTTACCTTAATTAATTTACTTATTCAGATTGAATAGTAAATTCACGGATTCTCTTCTTTTTCAGTTTATTCAATATTTCTGTGATCTTTATGATGGATAAATAAACAGAGCCATTAAGTGACAAAGACGTTAACTTAGTTTGATATGTCAAAGAGACACTATCATTTATTTAGAATAAATCAACTAAATTAACACCATTACACTTGATTGACATGATTTCACTTTCTTTCAATTTAAAACGTCAGCACACTTAAATTCAACACAACAGACATAAATATTGGATGTTAACATATTTAGTCTGTGGGCTCTTTTAGCTTAAAAATATAGTTTCCAGCTTAGATAGAGAGGGGAAAGAGTAGGAGGAATAAGAGGTTGGAGAGATTAAGTTATTTATCTCGAGTGTAACCAGAGATGACACTTTCCATCCGACTTCGGCTAAATCCCAGGTACGTTTGTAAACCGCTCTTTACCTTTTGACGATGCGTCTGATAAAGATATTGCCAGCCTCCCAGGTGCACAGAGTCCTTCCGGCCCTCGTACGTCTGAACTGGTCGTTTACTTCCAACGTCTCCTCGGATCCGCGTCAGCCGTCAGAAACATGTGGCAGCTTCTGGCTGACTTCAAGACGAGATGTTTCTCAAAGAAAGTTCATTAAGAACTTTGGAGCTTTTGCTCGGGGAACTGGATGGAGGCGTCCATCAGTTCTAGCTGACAAGTTAGTCTTTGGCTCTTGACCAAGCTTGACCAGCTGCAAGGCAGAGAGCTTTCAGGTCTCCGTCCATTCAAACTCTCTGTCCATTCAAAGACTGAAGCGTTTCCGCACAGTTAGAACTTAAAAAGACAGGAACACAGAGAGGAGTTCACTTGCCTTATCATACCCAAGGTTAAAGCCAGAGCAGAGGGAAATGTTTAGGAACAGACAGAGAAAGCTGGAGCCTTGTTCATGAAAAACAACTGATTAAACTGTCTTCTTATTTCTAAACAAAACAGTCGGGTCTCTGTGACCCGATATTTCCCTTTAACACAGCAGTGGACACAGTTTAACTCTCACAGAATAACACAGCTTAAAAAGCACACATCATGAAAATGACAAAAGTTATTCTTTTGATCACATTAGAATAAAATCAAAGATAGAAATAGTCTCTTTTGGTGACTATATTTATCAGATTATAGCTAAATGAATGATTATGTAGTAAATGTCTTGCTTTACTGAGTGGTCAGTAAAGGTCATCACTGGACAGTTCAAAAACCTTAATTTGACCCTGGGTAGGTCCATTACAGTCACATTGAGCCTCAAAGCCTCATTTACAAGTGAGACCAGTTTTAGACAAAGACAAATCATAGCAATCAAGCACATGCCATGCTTAAGTCAGAGAATGCCATAACATTCCCAGTCTTCAAGCAAGTACATAGGTTTAGGTTTATTCTCATATGCAGATCAACTCAAGGTCAACAATGCAATGAAATGTTCAGGACGAGAAGAACCGTCTCGACTCGCCAAAAACAACAACAAGAATTACCAATGCATGCAACAAAAATACAAAAACAAGGCGCCACAAGTGAAAGAGAAATACATCTACAGCAGCATGGTCCTATAGCAGAGTGGTTCTGCTGGCAGTGAGGTTCTCTTATCAACTGGATCCGTTCGCAGCATGGTACTGTGCAATAGAATATGCAATATTATATATATTTAATCTTCTTCTTCTTTTGGCTGTTCCCTCTTCAGGGGTCGCCACAGCGAATAATCCTCCTCCACCTCACTCTGTCCTCTGCATCCTCTGTCCTCACTCCATGTCCTCTCTAACTGCATCCATATATCTCCTCTTTGGCCTTCCTCTTTGTATTTTTCCTGGCAGTTGCATTTGTAACATCCTTCTACGAATATACCCACTGTCCCTCCTTTGGACATGTCCAAACCATCTCAGTCTGGCCTCCCTAACTTTATCTCCCAGTTGTTCAACATGTGCTGTACCTCTGATGATCTCATTCCTGATCTTATCCATCCTTGTCACTCCTAAGGAGAACCTCAGCATCTTCATTTCTGCCACTTCCAGTTCTTTCTCCTGTCTTTTTGTCAGTGACACTGTCTCCAGACCATACAACATAGCTGGTCTCACCACTGTCTTGTAAACTTTTCCTTTGACCTTTGCTGACACCTTTTTGTCACAAATCACTCCTGAAACTTTTCTCCATCCGCTCCATCCTGCCTGGACTCTCTTTTTCACCTCTTTCCCACATTCCCCATTTTCCTGGATAGTGGACCCCAAGTACTTGAAGTCCTGCACCTTTGTGACCTCTGCTCCTTGTAGCCTCCCTGTTCCACTGGCCTCCCTCTCATTCACACATATGTACTCTGTCTTACTTCGGCTGACTTTCATTTCTCTTCTTTCAAGTGCATACCTCCACCTATCCAAGTTCTCTTCCACATGTTCACTGTTCTCACCACAGATCACTGTAAATGGTAAATGGAGCTTATTTATATAGCGCTTTCCAGCCCCCTGTGAGGAGCCCCAAAGCGCTTTACAATACCAACCATCCACCCATTCATACACACATTCATACACCGGTAGTGGTAGCCTGCCTTGCAAGGCGCCATCCAGACCTACCGGGAGCAATTTGGGGTTAAGTGTCTTGCCCAGGGACACAACAACACATGGTGGGCGGATGCGGGATTCGAACCTCCAACCTTCCGATCGGGGGTTGACTTCCTTTACCACTGTGCCAAGGCCGCCCCACATCCCTATCTGTAGGGATATACACTGTCCCAATACATCACAATGTCAACTGCAAACATCATAGTCCATGGGGATTCCTGCCTGACCTCATCTGTTAGTCGGTCCATCACCAGAGCAAACAAGAAGGGGCTCAGAGCCGATCCTTGATGCAATCCCACCTCCACCTTGAAGCTATCTGTCACTCCTACAGCACATCTCACCACTGTCCTGCTGTCCTCATACATGTCCTGTACCAGTCTAACATACTTCTCTGCCACTCCAGATTTCCTCATGCAATACCACACCTCCTCCCTCGGCACCCTGTCATATGCTTTTTCTAAATCCACAAAGACACAATGGAGTTCTTTCTGACCCTCTCTGTACTTCTCCATCAGCATTCTCAAAGCAAATATGGCATCTGTGGTGCTCTTTCTTGGCATGAAACCATACTGCTGCTCACAGATAGTCACCTCTTGTCTAAGTCTTGCTTCCACAACTCTCTCCCAGATCTTCATTGTGTGGCTCATCAACTTAATTCCTCTGTAGTTGCTACAACTCTGTACATCACCCTTGTTCTTAAAAATGGGAACCAGCACACTTCTTCTCCATTCCTCAGGCATTTTCTCACCCTCAAATATTCCATTGAATATTTGAGTCAAAAACCTCACTGCCATCTCTCCAAGACA
>JBBPBX010031533.1:13662-27746 GCA_038048925.1 Garcialebias charrua
TCTCACAACATTCTTCCTTCTTTAGCTTCCACCATTTGGTCTTCTTCTCTGGTTTTACTCTTTTTCTCTTCTTCGCAACAACAGTCATTCTACACACAACCATCCGATGCTGTCTGGCCACACTCTCCCCTGCCACAACCTTACAGTCTCCAATCTCTCTCAGGTTTCCTCTTCTACACAGAATGTAATCGACCTGTGTACTCCTTCCTCCACTCTTATAGGTCACTCTATGTTCCTCCCTCTTTTGGAAATAGGTATTGACTATAGCCATTTCCATTCTCTTGGCAAAATCCACCACCATCTGTCCTTCCTGGTTTCTTTCCTTGACACCAAACCTACCCATCACTTCCTCATCCCCTCTGTTTCCTTCACCAACATGTCCATTCAGGTCTGCTCCGATCACCACTCTTTCCTCCCTGGGAATACTCTCTATCACTTCATCCAGATCTTTCCAAAATGTATCTTTCTCCTCCCCATCACATCCAACCTGTGGAGCATAACCACTGACTATGTTTAGCATCAGACCTTCTACTTCTACCTTCAGACACATCACCCTATCTGACACTCTCTTCACCTCTACTACATTATTTGCCAACTCCTCCTTCAGGACCACCCCTACTCCATTTCTCTTTCTATCCACACCATGGTAAAACAGTTTGAACCCTGCTCCAATGCTGTGGGCCTTGCTGCCCTTCCACTTGGTCTCTTGGACACATAAAACATCTACCTTTCTTCTCTGCATCATGTCAGCCAGCTCTCTACCTTTGCCTGTCATTGTCCCCACATTTAGAGTTGCAACCCTCAGTCCTACATTCTTCACTTTCCTCCTCTCCCTCTGTCTCCTGACACGTTTCTCTCCTCGGGGTCTTCGACTAACAGTAGCACAATTTCTGCCGGCACCCTGTTTGTCAACAGCACTGGTGATGGTCGTTGTTAACCTCGTATCCTCGACTGATCCGGTATGGTTTCACTTTGATGAACTTGCATTATGGTTTTGGTAAAAGTGTTTTACATCGGATGCCATTCCTGACACAACCCTCACCATTTACCCGGGCTTGGGACTGGCACAAGAGATACACTGGCTTGTGCTCCCTAGTGGGTGGTTATATACAGCTAGTGGCTATATATATTTAATAATAACAAATAGAATATGCAATATAATTAACAGAGACACATCATGAATATTACATACTTTGTATGTTCTATGTTTACAAGATTTGTCATTTTTCAATGTGGACTTTATTTTGACTTGCGTATAATATTTTTAAAGTATGGAAACATATGTTATAAAATACAGGACAGTGTAACAGTGCAATAAAAATATGTTCATAAAAAAAAAAAAAACTTCTTGATGCATTTACACATTGCAACTCTGACAAAGTTGAATAAATTGTAATGTAGCCTATATGCATTATATGTAGACGAGTAAAATAATTGTCACAATCTGTAATAACAATAATAATAATAAAAATTTAAAAACAGGGCACAGATGTACAAAAATCAAGTGAAAATACTTAGAAAATGATTTTGTTACGTTATCTTGAAAATATAAAATATTTGCCATATAACAAGTATTGTTTTCTCTTTAAACAATGGATTAATATATATTTATTTTAACCAAGAAAAGCTCACGTCTTTGTGCTAGCTAGAAATTATTTAACTTAGTCGCATTGAGAAAATTACATCAAAATAATTTGTAATACATATTGTTATTAGTTACTAGTTCATTCCCCCTCACTGTAATAAAATATGAGCTGCATAATGAATAGTGATAAAAAAAAACTGCTATTTGAATGTACAGTATTATCATCATAAAACAATTGAAGGTTTTTTTTTTAAGTTAAAGAGAATACTTGATTTTAACAAACAAGGTGCAAACTACAACTTACGTGGCCCTAGAATACAAAAGCACGATTAGACTGGGCATAAATGTGTCACAGAGTGCGAGCACTTTTGTTTCACTGGTGTTTATTGATGACATGTTTATGGACAGAAGCAGCTGGATGGATTGTGAAATATTTCAGTGAAATGTTGCCTTTTCAGTGCAGCCAAATGTTGCTTTGTTGATTAGAATATTCAGATGAACAATGACCTAAATCATGCTTCAAAAGCGAGCCTAGAATTTTTGCGAGGAAAAGCACCACCATTCTATTTATATTTGTCATTGATTGATCATTGATCACATCCCACTCAAGCTGTGTGTCATTTACTGGAGACAAAGCTAAATATAAAAAGAATCAAGGCAGAAGGAAGTGACACTTTAAAGGCCTTTGCTTCTCTTTTTCTTCTTTTGATTTTAAGTTTGCTCAGTCTGAACACAAGATGCTCTGTGACTGTTGCTTCACAGATTTCATCAGTGCATAAAGGACTCCAGACCTAACAAACAAATAAAATAATTATGCATCTTTCAATTAATCAATATAATCAACCACATCAGCTCTGACCCCATGAGCTCTTGCAAGAGTGCAACCTTGTACGTCCTGCGCATGTGTCAACAGTGTCAGAAACACTCATGCTGCCATTTGAAACCTCCACATGTCATCCTCAACAGAAGAAGCTGGCTCCCCTTTGGGCCAATTAGTAAGAAAAAGCATCATCTCTCCAATTTTCATCAGCACTGAAACCCATGGTGTAGCAGTTAATACCATTCAGAATTTGAAATTTTGACCTTTTAATTACAGTGTTCCCATTGAGCCAATCAGTGTTTCTTTGTTAAATGCCATAAACACGGGCACAAACTACGTCATCATGCAAAGTTGTTGCAAGACAGTAAGTATTATTAACTGAGCTGTCACAGTGGATTAATGTGCTGCAGTATAATAGCACTAACATTAATTCTCACACTATTCTATAGTCATCAATCATTAAAAAATGTGACAAGTTTTGATTCTTTTGAGAGGGAATCAAACTGAAATTGTAGATATTTAAAAACAGATGACTTTTTGGAGAAAAAAACCTGACACTGCACTCTTATGATGACATGTTGCTCCGTCCAGTAAATTACCACGTTGACCAGTGTTCCTTGTTGTTTTGGGGTTTCAGGACATTTTTTGTAATGGAAGTTTAATTGACATGTTTGTCTGTCATTCAGGTGCGGGACTTCAACGGTCACTGTCTTCACAGAATGAACGCTGGGCTGGGTCCAGCTGTGAGCAGCTCACAGGTCTTGTTGAGGAGGAGCATTGTGGTGATGGGGTGGAAATGGTACTTGTGCATTGCTGAATTTTTCAGGCATCTTCATATCTTTAAAAAAAAAAACAATTAGCAGCACAGTTGCAACTTATGGTAAAATGTAGTGAAAGATTGGTGACTCAAGATATTTGTCTGCCCTAATGGGGACAAGATGGTGTAGAGCAGGGGTGTCAAACTAATTTCCACCGAGAGCCACGTCAGCTTAGTGGTTGCCCTCAAAGGGCCAGATGTAGCTGTAAGACAGTACAAATGTAGTTTACTTTACCTAAATGTACAGTAATGTAAATTAAACACAACTACTCCTTATTGGTAAATAACTGTTTTTTTTTACTTATTCAACTTACAAATATTACATATATATATTTGCACAGATGTAGAAATATATGTCTACTTCTTACACTGTTATAATATAAAACCCTTTTAACTTAGTGATTATCAAAGTCAAAAAGTCAAAGTCAACTTTATTGTCCGAACTGCAATATGTACAGGACATACACAGGATTGAAATTGCGTTTCTCTCAGTCCCTCGGTGCAACAGTAACCATTTAAACACTAAAACACTGAAACATTTAATAAACATAAGCATAAAATAGTAAAAGTGTAACACTGTCCTGAGTTTTTGCATAGTAGTATAAAAGTATGAAAATTTACACCAACACTAAAACACTAAACATTTAATGAACATAAGCATAAAATGAAATAATAAAAGTGTAATACTGTCCTGAGTTTTTGCATAGTAGTATAAAAAAAGTATAAAAAGTATATCTATAAAATAAACTGAAGGTTCTAGCATTGACATTTGCAAAGAGTGGCAAAGCAGCATATGAGTTAATGTACACAGTATATGTATGAGGTAGTTGATGTTGGTATAGAGGCAAAAGTGGCATATGCAGTAAGGCACATTGGGCATCCTTAAATAAGGCTGGTCAGAGAATACTGTATATGTATCAGCAGTAGTGTAGATATAAAAGTAGTGTAAATGTAAACAGTAGTAATAAATGTAAACAGTATTAATAAATGTAAACAGTGAATGTAAACAGTAGTATGTAAACAGTGAGTGTAAACAGTAGTATGACTATAGGCAGTGATGTAATACAAACATTAGTGCAAATATGAGAAGTAGTGCAAACTGAATGAGCACATGACCGAGAGTTTAGTGAATAACCCGTTTGATGACACAGAGTCCAGTGTTAAAATCTTTGTGTTGTGTGGTAATGTGTGAGAAAGTTTTTTGTGTTAAGGCAGTTCAAATGGGAGGGGAGGCAGAGCAGGCAGAGTGTTTAGCATCCTGACTGCCTGATGAACAGAGCTGTCTCTCAGTCTACTGGTACGAGCCTGGAGACTCCTCAGTCTCCTCCCTGATGGCAGCAGTCTAAAGCGGCTGTGTAGTGGGTGTGTGGGATCACCTGCCATGCAGTGGGCTTTCCGAGTGAGGCGTTTGCTGTGTAAGTCCTGCAGTGAGGGCAAGGAGGTGCCGACGATCTTCTCAGCTGCTCTCACGATGCGCTGGAGGCTCTTGCGGCAGGATGCAGTACATGCACCAAACCACACAGTGATGCAGCTGGTCAGGACACTTTCTATGGCACCCCTGTAGAAGGTGCACATGATGGGGGTTGAAGCTCCAGCCCTTTTCAGCTTGCGGAGAAAGTAGAGACGCTGGTGAGCCTTCTTGGCCAGTGATGCAGTGTTCCTGCTCCAGGACAGGTCCTTTGAGACGTGCACTCCCAGGAACTTGGTGCTGTCTACTCTCTCCACTGCGGTGCTGTTGATGGTCAGAGGGGCATGTTGGGCATCCCTCTTCCTGAAGTCCACAACAATCTCCTTTGTCTTCTCCACGTTGAGAGTGAGATTGTTGTGTCCGCACCACAAGGCCAGGCGGCTCACCTCGTTCCTGTAGTCCGTCTCATCGTTGTTGCTGATGAGACCTACCACTGTTGTGTCGTCCGCAAACTTGATGAAGTGGTTGGAGCTGTATGATGGTGTGCAGTCGTGTGTTAGCAGGGTGAATAGAAGGGGGCTCAGCACACATCCTTGTGGGGCCCCTGTGTTCAATGTGATGGTGCTAGATGTGTTACTCCCGACCCGTACTGTCTGTGGTCTCCCGGTCAGGAAGTCTAGCAGCCAGTTACACATTGAGGTGTTCAGCCCCAGACTGTCCAGTTTAAGGATGAGCTGTTGGGGGATGATGGTGTTGAATGCTGAGCTGAAGTCGATGAACAGCATTCTAACATAAGAGTCCTTCGTGTCCAGATGTGTGAGAGCTGTGTGGAGGGCAGAGGAGATGGCATCGTCGGTTGAGCGATTAGGTCGGTATGCAAATTGGAAGGGATCCAGGGAGGCAGGGAGGACAGATGTGATGCTTTTCATGACTAGCCGTTCAAAGCACTTCATCAGGATGGGGGTGAGTGCTACTGGGCGATAGTCATTGAGGCATGCGGGCGTTGCCTTCTTTGGGACAGGGATGATGGTGGTGGCTTTGAAACAGGTGGGGACGATGGCCTGGCTCAGTGAGATGTTAAAGATGTCCGTGAAGACCGCTGCGAGTTCCCCTGCACAGTCCTTCAGCACACGACCAGGTATGTTGTCAGGACCAGAGGCCTTCCGGGCGTTAATCTTGATGAATGAACGCCTTACGCTGTCTGAGGACAGTGCCAGCACCTGGCCATCAGGAGCGGGGGGGAGTTTATGTGCAGGTGTGCTGTTACTTGCCTCAAACCGAGCAAAGAACTCATTATGTGACAATCAGACCTTTTAAGCTCTCAAGGGCCACATAAAAAGATGTGGAGGGCCACATCTGGCCCGCGGGCCTTGAGTTTGACACATGTGGTGTAGAGGCAGGGCAGCCGGCTCAGGACCGGAAGGTCCCAGGTTCGATCCTCGATCACTGCATATCTCATTGTGTCCCTGGGCAAGACACCTAACCCCAAGTTGCTCCCGGTAGGACTGGCAGTGCCTTGCATGGCAGGCTACCGCTACCGGTGTATGAATGTGTGTATGAATGGGTGGATGGCTGGTACTGTGAAGCACTTTGGGGCCCCTCATATGGGTCTGGAAAGCGCTATATAAATAAGCTCCATTTACCATTTACCATTTAATTGAGACTGTTGTTGTGGTAAAAATGTATTGAGCCTAAAGGTGAAGCTCTACATTTACTGGTCTGTTTACATTCATGACTTTAGACTGACCGAAATCCCAAATACAAGCAGCTGAAATAAAATTTTAATTTCTCCCGACTCAGCTTTAGAAATGGGGTGAGGAGCTGCACAAAAGCTCAGAATAAAGTTGCTCTTTGTTGCATCAAAGGGAGTCAGCTGAGGTGGCATCTGATCAGCAGGCCTCTTTGGTCAACTGCTCTTAGAGAGCAGGTATAACATCTGGTATAACATTTGATTGTTATACATGATGATTGATTGTTTTGGATGACTGTCTGAGAGCCCCACAGTCTGTGGTTGACTTTAAGAGCGGCTTGAAGACCTTTCTTTTCGACCGAGCATACTCTACCTCCTCATGATTCTACTTTTGATCTTAGCTGATACTGTTATTGATTTTACTTGTTTTTTTTACTTGTTTTATTGACATTTAATTCTGTTGCACCTTGTAGCACTTTGAGATTTTCATTAATGAAAAGTGCGTTGTAAATTGAATTCATTATTATTATTATTATGGGTGCTTTTGCACGTTTTAAAAAGAGCTTCTGAGATTTCAACAGGAGGTTGGCTTGAAACACAGCAATGAAGGCTACTTATGGGACAGATCTGGTTGGCAGGCCACAGACTGATGAAGTCTTCTGGATGGAAAATGAAACATTTCTCACTTAAAGAAACTGGTCCAGATGAACTGATTTAACCTTTTTTTGTGCTTGAAGATGTTTTGCATCCTTTTGGGAAGATATCTTAGTTTAGATCTAGACCCCACTGAAAGGACTAATAAAAATCATTACAATAACAATGTTTACTTTGTTAATCCATCCATCCATCCATCCATCCATCCATCCATCCATCCAGTAATATTTAGCTCTATACTTGGATAGTAGTGACCAAAAAGAGCAACTTCAAGACCCGAGGAAATTTTTAACAGTGTTTATTTACATGAAGTGGATAATAATTTTTTTTATTTTTTTACATTTTTTTTAACAAGATGGCGGCGCGTGCAAACGTCGCGGCTTCTCTCTCTCCCGACAACACGGTGTTTTCGTCTGTCTTGTCCTGCATGCCGCATTGTGCCAGCATGTCTTCGTCATGTCTACGTGTTCAAGAACGCAAGTATAGCCGTAAGTTCCTGCTTGATGTCGGAAAAAACGCTCAATTTGGAATAAGCAGCGAGCTCGCGGAGAAGCTACGAGCCTGTGGCCTGCTCTGGAAGCCAGCCCTGAGCCTCCATTCATCATCGCGACCGCGGTGCGAGCCAGCACCGAGCGTCCCCACATCGCGCACACAGTGGAAGCGACCGCAGTGGAAGCGACCGCAGTGGAAGCGACCGCAGTGGAAGCGACCGCAGTGGAAGTGCCACAAACGGCGTGACAGGAAGCAGAAACGGGGTAAACGAGGAGGTATCAGAGCTAGGCTAGCAGCTAGCCCACACAAGCCGGCTATTCCATCCATGGTTTTGGCTAACGTACGCTCCTTGGACAACAAATTGGATTATATACGCCTGCTACGAACGACACAAAAGACTGTGAGAGACTGTTGTGTGTTTGTGTTCACAAAAACGTGGCTTAATAACAACGTTCCGGACCACGCTGTTCAACTTCAGCAGCTAACATGCTACAGAGCAGACCGTGCTCTCAACGTGGGAGGTAAGACACGGGGAGGGGGGCTGTGTGTTTTCATCAACAACGCATGGTGTCTGGATGCTGCTGTTGTCCACAAACACTGCTCACCTTTAATGGAGTTTATGACTATTAAATGCAGACTGTTCTATTTACCGAGGGAATTTACAGCTGTTATAATCGTTGCTGTATATATTCCTCCAAACTCCAGCAGCAAAGTTAGAGGTGAGGCACTGAATGAACTATATGTGCACATCAATGAGCAGCAAACAGCCCACCCTGATGCATTTCTCCTCATAGCTGGTGATTTCACCCAAGCAGATTTAAAGAGTGTACTGTATTACCAAAAACCTACAGAAACATAAACTTTCCAACAAGAGGCAAAAATACACTGGACCAAGTCTACACCACCATGAAAAGTGCTTACAAGGCCCTCCCCCTCCCCAACATTGGTGCTTCTGACCATATCTGTGTTATGCTAAAGCCAGCTTACAGACCACTGGTGAAAGTCACAAAACCAGTTCGCAAGCAGATACGAGTGTGGCCAGAGGGGTCTTCAGAGGCACTCCAGGACTGTTTTGACACCACAGATTGGAGCATGTTCAAGGAAGCTGCTACCACAAACAACAACACATGTCTCCAGGAGTACTCAGACACTGTATGCTCATACATCACAAAATGCATTGATGATGTTACCAACATCAAGACCATCACTGTTCGGGCAAATCAGAAGCCATGGCTGACAGCAGAGGTTTACAGACTCCTGAGAGCCAGGAATGCTGCCTTCAAAGCGGGAGATCAGGTGGGCCTGAGGACAGCCAGAAACAACCTGGCCCGGGGCATCAGAAAGGCCAAGAAGCAGTATTCCAGGAAAATAGCTCACCGCTTCAAGGACAGCAAGGACACACGGAGTCTGTGGCAGGGAATACAGACCATCACTAACTACAAACCATCCCCCCAGACCTGTGACAGCACAACCTCCACGCTGAATGAACTGAATGACTTCTTTGCTCGGTTTGAGGCATGTAACAGCACACCTGCACAAAAACTCCCCCCCTCTCCTGATGGCCAGGTGCTGGCGCTGTCCTCAGACAGCGTGAGGCGATCATTCATCAAGATCAACGCACGGAAAGCTTCTGGTCCTGACAACATACCTGGTCGTGTGCTGAAGGACTGTGCAGGGGAACTCGCAGCGGTCTTCACAGACATCTTTAACATCTCGCTGAGTCAGGCCATCGTCCCCACCTGTTTCAAAGCCACAACCATCATACCTGTCCCAAAGAAGGCAACGCCCTCCTGCCTCAATGACTATCGTCCGGTAGCACTCACCCCCATCCTGATGAAGTGCTTCGAACGGCTAGTCATGAAAAACATCAAATCTGTCCTCCCTGCCTCCCTGGATCCCTTCCAATTTGCATATCGGTCTAATCGCTCAACCGACGATGCCATCTCCTCTGCCCTCCACACAGCTCTCACACATCTGGACACGAAAGACTCTTATGTAATGCCTCCTACCCACTGCCCCCTTTGTCGAGCGGCCGAAGCGGCCGGATAACACCGGTTTACATTCAAAGTCTATGGAGGAGACGCGTGGAGTCACGGCGAACAAGGAAGCGGCGAGATTCGAGTGATCGAAGCGGCGCGACGGCAGCCTGCACACGCACGCGCGCGTCGCCGTCGAGCCGCAGACGTCCCAAATGTTGATCTCTGGCGGCTCGACGCATCCGGCAAACAGTCGGGAGAGCCTCGCTATCTGATTACACAACCACAACGGGACTTTTTTCGGACTTTTTAAACTCACCGGATCGAGCCTCCAGGAATTGGACCCAAACTCCGGTAAGAAACGTGGCATTTTTACAGTTGCTGCTGACAGGCTGCTGTCCTCTCCAGTGTAGATCACCCCAAACATAAAAAAAAGTTTTAATCTCATCGAAGACCGTCGGAGGTGCAGTTAAAACAACAACTGAACCCGGAAAACAAGCCAGAGACCCCTCCCTCTGCTACCCCCTAGTGTACGTCATCAGACGGTGTTCAGTGGTTCAGTGGAACCGTGACCAGCGGCCAAAAGGGGACGGCAGGAGCGTTTGCAGTTGTGCGGTGGGTAAGAGGCATTAGAATGCTGTTAATTGACTTCAGCTCGGCATTCAACACCATCATCCCCCAACAGCTCATCCTTAAACTGAACAGTCTGGGGCTGAACACCTCAATGTGTAACTGGCTGCTAGACTTTCTGACCGGGAGACCACAGGCAGTACGGGTCGGGAATAACACATCCAGCACCATCACATTGAATACAGGAGCCCCACAAGGATGTGTGCTGAGCCCCCTTCTATTCACCCTGCTAACACACGACTGCACACCATCGTACAGCTCCAACCACTTCATCAAGTTTGCGGACGACACAACAGTGGTGGGTCTCATCAGCAACAACGATGAGACGGACTACAGGGATGAGGTGAGCCGCCTGGCCTTGTGGTGCGGACACAACAATCTCACTCTCAACGTGGAGAAGACAAAAGAGATTGTTGTGGACTTCAGGAAGAGGGATGCCCAACATGCCCCTCTGACCATCAACAACACCACAGTGGAGAGAGTGGACAGCACCAAGTTCCTGGGAGTGCACGTCTCAGAGGACCTGTCCTGGAGCAGGAACACTGCATCACTGGCCAAGAAGGCTCACCAGCGCCTCTACTTTCTCCGCAAGCTGAATAGAGCTGGAGCTCCAACCCCCATCATGTGCACCTTCTACAGGGGCGCCATAGAAAGTGTCCTGACCAGCTGCATCACGGTGTGGTATGGTGCATGTACTGCATCCTGCCGAAAGAGCCTCCAGCGTATAGTGAGAGCAGCTGAGAAGATTGTCGGCACCTCCTTGCCCTCACTACAGGACTTACACAGCAACCGCCTCACTCGGAAAGCCCTCTGCATGGCAGGTGATCCCACACACCCACTACACAGCTGCTTCAGCCTGTTGCCATCGGGGAGGAGACTGAGGAGTCTCCAGGCTCGAACCAGCAGACTGAGAGACAGCTCTGTTCATCAGGCAGTCAGGATGCTTAACACTCTGCCAGCTCTGCCCTCCCTCCCACTTGTACTGCCTTAATCACAAAAAACTTTCACACATTACCACACAACACAAAGTTTTTAACACTGGACTCTGTGTCATCAATACGGGTCATTCACTCAACTCACGGTCATGTGCTCATTCAGTTTGCACTACTTCTCATATTTGCACTAATGTTTGTATTACATTACTGCCTATAGTCATACTACTGTTTACATTTACTGTTGACATTTATTACTACTGTTTACATTTATTACTACTGTTTACATCTAGACTTTTTATATCTACACTACTGCTGATATACAGTATATATTCTTTTTACTAGCCTTATTGCATAATGCCACTTTGTTTCTATACCAATATCAACTACCTCATACATATACTGTGTACATTAACCCCATATGCTGCTTTGTCACTCTTTACAAATGTCAAATGCCAGAACCTTCATTTATTTTATAGATATACTTTTTATACTTTATACTTCGGGACAGTATTACACTCTATTTCATTTTTGCTGTTGGTGAAACTTTTTATACTTTTATACTACTATGGAAAACTACTATGAAAAAACTCAGGACAGTATTACACTCTATTTCATTTTATGATTATGTTTATTAAATGTTGGTGTTTTGGTGTTGGTGAAACTTTTTATACTTTTTTTACTACTATGAAAAACTACTATGCAAAAAACTCAGGACAGTACTAAACTTTTATTATTTCATTTTATGCTTGTTTATTAATTGTTTAGTGTTTAAATGGTTACTGTTGCACCGAGGGACTGAGAGAGAAATGCAATTTCAATCCTGTGTATGTCCTGTACATATTGCAGTTCTGACAATAAAGTTGACTTTGACTTTGACTTTGATAAACAATAGGATGTCATTCAGCAGGGAGGGGCTGGAAAATTGGAAAGCAAGGACGAGAATTAATACGAGGCTTTAGATCCTTCGGGCTGATTTGATATTCAGTTTTTCTCTTACTGTTGGAAGTCAAAGTTGTCACTGAGGTGAAGAGCTAAATGGTTCCAGTAGCAAGGAGCGAAGAAGTTCCAGAGAGGTGCATGTATCAGTGGGCAAGTGGTGGAAAGCAAGGGATTGCTGTAAAGATCACGAGGAGGCTTTAGAAGAAACCAGGGAGGTCCAATGTACAGGAGGAATGCAAGAGTCAGTGAGCCACCATGCAGGGAAATTCGTTCTCTGCAGATTTCCCCATTACACACGTGGAGCATAGGGATGCCATCCAAGGTGCCTGGGGAGCAGTTGGATAGTTAAGGGCATTTCTCACATGAGAACACATGAGAAACAGAGAATAGTCTTCAGAAATCACAAGGAGTAATAATAAGGCCAGGAACACATCTACTGGTAGGCAGATAATGCACCAGTGTTGGAGTGAAGTCTACAACTACTATCCATTTAATCGTCGTAGATTCTCGGTCACTCGTTGGATTAACGTTCTCCATCCTTGACAATCATATGCAGCTTCTTTCATTTCAGCAAATGCCAGGTTTGTATCCTGGTTTATGGTGTGAAGTCACCTACTGCCATTTATACTCCTGCTGCTCATTAGGGAATGGTCCACAGGTGGTGCCATCTGGTGTAGAAAAGCCACATGAGAAAAACAGGAAATCCTCCATCCATCTCATCCATCCATCATCCATCCATCATCCATACATCCATCCATCCATCCATCATACATACATACATACATACATACATACATACATACATACATACATACATACATACATACATACATACATACATACATACATACATACATACATACATACATACATACATACATACATACATACATACATACATACATACATACATACAATACATACATACATACATACATACATACATACATACATACATACATACATACATACATACATACATACATACATACATACATACATACATACATACATACATACATACATACATACATACATACATACATACACACATACATACATATAGTACATCTTATTTACCCACTTTTTCCTTTCCGGGTCACGGGGGACACAGGTGCCCTTATCCAACATAGGCGGGAGACACCCTGGACAGGTCTCCAGCCTATCACAGGGACACAAGACAAATGAGACAAACAAGAAGTCAATTTCTCACTCACATCTCGGGACAATTTAGAGTCACCAGTCAGCCTAACATGCACGTTTCTGGTCTGTGGGAGGAAACTAGAGGACCTGGAGAAAATCCACGTATGCACGAAGAGAACATGCAAACTACACCCAGAACGGCCCCCAGTTGGGATTTGATCCTTCAACCTTCTTGCTGAGAAATGGCAGCTCTACTGAGCCACCATGCAGGGAAATTCATTCTCTGCAGATTTCCCCATTACACACGTGGAGCATAGGGATGCCATCCAAGGTGCCTGGGGAGCAGTTGGATAGTTAAGGGCATTTCTCAAGAGCTCACAGTGGGGGAAATGAACAAGAAGGCAGATGAGGGTACTTCACCAATGTTATGCCCCTCGTGATTCAAACTCGCAACCTTCCAATCACACGCTTACTTTCTTTAATCTCTGCACCTCTGCAGAAACTACCGTAGGTGGATTTGGGCGTTGTCTCTGTAAGCCTCTTCTTCTGAGCGGCTGGACTCAAAGATTTAGGGCTGGACTTAAAAGAAGTTACGTTGAGGTGGAACTACTGGGAAAGTGTAATA
Organism: Garcialebias charrua; assembly: GCA_038048925.1. Classification (NCBI taxonomy): domain Eukaryota; kingdom Metazoa; phylum Chordata; class Actinopteri; order Cyprinodontiformes; family Rivulidae; genus Garcialebias; species Garcialebias charrua. The sequence goes on from JBBPBX010031533.1 coordinate 27,377, forward strand.
AAAATAAGGTTTGTTTAGGGATTTAGATGGATTAAAAAATAAGGAGAGGGCAAAAAAAGGTTACGTGTAGCTGTTTAAAATTGTAAATTTGAATGGATACATCTGATTACGACTCATCCATCAGTCTGATTAACCGATGAATAGTTGGATGAACCATAAAGCATTTTAGACCTTTTAGATTAGTTCATTTTTTGGACTTTCTCAAAAAAATCAATATATATTTAAAGCTGAAGACTTTAGGATCTAGGTTAAACTGGTTCTACCGTTGTGAGGGCTCAGATAAACTAGATACTTTTTGTCAGTGGTTGTCCTCACAGGGATAGAAGCACAGAAGCATGTGTGAGTGTGTGTTTCTATCTGTCCTTTCCTG
>JBBPBX010031534.1:0-34463 GCA_038048925.1 Garcialebias charrua
GCTCTGTATGTAACAAATCATATCAGAGTTAATGAAACTTTAGTACTCTCATGGGATGAGGATGTTCTTAGTATCAGATAAGATAAAGATCTTTAGTACTCTGCTCAACCTGTTTTGTATTTGTAGTTATTTTTCTATCCTTAACATGTTTTTTTTTTTTTTTCAGGTACACCTGGACCTATTCTGGACCTACCATTCTATGTTCGTTTGTCTCTCCTTCCTGTCCTCTTAAACCAGCTGGTCAAAGCAGATGGCCGCTTGTCCTGAGCCTGGTTGCTGGAGGTTTCTTCCTTTTAAAAGGGAGTTTTTCCTTTCCACTGTTGCCACTGTGCTTGCACAGGATGGGAGACTGCAATAAAGCCAAGATTCAACATGTCTGCTGGATTCCTTAGATGGAGAACTTTACTAATTGGCTTTTCTATGTATGTGAATGTTCCTGTAAAGTGCCCTGAGACAACTTTGTTGTTATTTGGCACTATATAAATACAGTAAACTGAATTGAGCTGAATAAAAAAGAAGTTGTGATATTCTGAAAGATTCATTGTAAACTGCTCATTTATAAATTTGAATTCCAACGTACATAAAGTCACCACACATTTATTGTCATGACAAAAAGAAATTGTCAGTTATAAATAAACAAAGACAATAGTTGTTCCACTGTTAGATGTGAAAACAAAATAGAAGATTAACTGTTCAACTAACAGAAAAAAAATGACATACAGTAGTCCCTTGTTTATCCTGGGTGTTCAGTATAAAGGCATTTGAAACCCTTCCCTCACTCATGCAATATTCAAATCAATGGCCCTCATGCACGAACCGTTCGTACGCACAGATTTGTTCTTATACTGTTCGTACGAGTGATTTAGGATCATTTGTGGCATTCAACAATGTTTTCGTATCCTACGATTTTTTTCAGATACGAACAAAATTTACGAGTGGTCCGGACCTGTCGTATATTTTAGGAGCGTCAGTCTGCTGTCATCCAGACGGGATTTCTCCACTAATAACTTCATATTTCGTTATTTAGAAAATATTTTGAGTTTAAAAAAGTCACGCACCACAATTGTTTTTGACAATAGGTTATTCTGTTTGAACTAGAATTATAATTTTAAGTTTAATTTGTCTGGTGTGTCGCGCAGGCTTCAGTGAGTCGTGCGCTCCCCTTGGTCATCAAAGCCGCTCCTCATATTAACACCCAGGTACATAAAATCCCCATACACCGCCGCAGAACAAGTACGAATTAAGACTGATTTTCATGCTATTGCTGGACTGCTGTGCGAACACCATCGGAGCAATAGATTATTATATCTGATTCGAAATATAACCTGCAGAATGTGGTTGCGCGATGACCAGGAGGAGCGCGCATGAGAGAAGCTGCTGACCCAACACGTCCTCATGCCTGACTCCAGGACGTGTTGGCTGAGCGCGCGCTGCTCTCCACCGTGCGTCCCTCTCAGCCACACATAAAAAAGAAGTGCCCAAAGTACCGATCTGTTCCGAGCCGAGTGGAACCTGCGCGTGTGTGCCACCCCCACCTCCTCTTCCCCCCTCCTCCGCCTCCATCACCTCGCCCTCAGCTCCGTGCGCCGCGTTGTGCAGGCGATGGAGCCGTGAGCCGCGCGCACTGAAGAACCGAGCTGCTATGGAGGAGAAGCGCGGTGGGGGGGGGGCAGGCGTCTAGACCAGTGAGACCAGCAGACCCACCAGTCTGGACCACTTTCTGCGACACACGTGCACTCTGAGTCCAGGAACAGGGGTTTTTGTTTCCAACATCGCACAGAAAGGATGCGGGGCTTTGTGCTGCAAAACATGTTGGCACGCGTCTTGCGCAGCGTGGCATTTATTGACCATCCATCTCAGACTATTCCTTGACCACTCCTGTCTGTGCTGCGGCGATGTTTGAAGCCATTTTCAGATCAAACCATTTATTCTTGATTTCTGATACTGGACGACCCACGGGAGACAAAAGATATGCACTACAATATTAATATGAAGTTAACTGTAGTTTCGAGACATTTTAATGCTTCTGTTCAAAACCACATCCGACACTTGCGGGGGGGTGGGGGGTAGCGGTGCCACTCTTCTGAATAAGTGAAACTATAATGTAACACAGTAAAATTAAAGATATTTGACCATCCGACACTTGCGGGGGGTGGGGGTAGCCGCGCCACTGAGAGCAGAACTCCGAACGCGTGAAGTTCCTCCTTTTACTTCTTGAGTTTGAATGAATGGACACTTCCTGCTGTCAGAAGGCAGGAAACGTGGCCTTATATGGTGTTTTGAGGGGTGGGAATTATGTAAATAACCTCCCGCGTGCACGAGCAGGTGAATAGAACAGGTGGGATTCATCATTATTTACACAGCTCATATACACACGTTTCCTGTGGATAGAAGACTTTGTTGGATCTGACGTGGCATGTTCGTACGAACACTTCGTACGAACAAAAGTAGGAGAAATTTAGGATAAGAATACGAACATTTTCGTGCATGAGGGCCAGTGTTTCTAAATTCTAAATGCTTTAAAAGAGCACATTCATGATTTCCACTCTCTGCCCTGCCCACTTCACTGCAGTCGCTGGCAGGTGGCAGAGAGCAGAGATCATGACGCTACAGGAGGGAGGTTCTCCCTGCACCTGTGGGCTGCACACAGGTGAGGCAGGTGCTAAATTATTTAAAATAATTTAAAAAAAAATTTAAATCCATGTCACTCGTGCAGTTAATCCATCATTGGGCCAATTGTGTGTCATGTCCAATCTTACTTTGGAAAAACTGTGAAAGAGCGAGTCTGCGAAAGTCGAACCGCGGTAGCCAAGGACTACTGTATACTGATAAAATCAACGTAATTTCAAAAGCTCATTACACTTGAAGACGTATTAGCTTTCCTCAACATATTAATGGGCAGTTAAGGTTTCAAATATAAACAAGCTTAACACTTTTAAACCTCGAAAGCCTTGTCTATTTTGATATGATCCCGTGAAATAGTGAAATCTGCAGACAAACTATGACAAACTGTATAAGCATCTGAAACTGTGTACAGTTAGTCCCCGGGTTACGACAGTCTCGACTTACGATGATTCGACTTTACGAACGCCTCCCATTGAAACGCATTGCTTCAAGTTACGTGGTTTATGCGCCTTTACACCAGAAATACGGTACCGAAACGAAACTTACAGGAGAAACGAAACTTAGGAGGAACAAAACTTACAGGAGGGAGGGAGGGGGGAGCTTTACGTGCTGGAAACTTGAGACCTCAGGTAGAATGGAGCAGAGGAGGAGGTCCGGAGGGGCTAATATGCTAACTCTGGACTGCTGGGCCGCACGTGGAAATACAGGAGACCTTATTGTTTTGAGCGGAGGGACAGCTGAGCAACGAGATAACATGCTAACAGACGTTGCTGTAAACGCTGTGAAGCTGCCGGAAGCTCACCAGCTACCAGTAAGAAATTAACTATTTTTTCCCCCCTTCATTATGGCTTTGAATGTACTGTATATGTTTTTTGATAATTATGTAGGGTAACTGCTTCTCCACATTGAGAGGAGCCAGTTGAGGTGGCTCTGGCATCTGGTTAGGATGCCTCCTGGACGCCTCCCTGGTGAGGTGTTCCGGGCATGTCCCACTGGGAGGAGACCCAGAGGAAGACCCAGGACACGCTGGAGGGACTATGTTTCTCGGCTGGCCTGGGAACGCCTTGGGATTCCCCCGGAGGAGCTGCTCCAAGTGGCTGGGGAGAGGGAAGTCTGGGCCTCCCTACTTAGGCTGCTACCCCCGCGACCCGACCCCGGATAAGCGGAAGAAGATGGATGGATGGATGGATGGATGTAGGGTAATGTGTTAGGATAGGCGAAGTGCTTGGTAAAAAATACAGTACTGTATGTATGAGGGGCCGTTTGGACGTATGAGGTGCATGTATGAGGTGCAGTTTGGACGTGTTTTCCGACTTACGATGATTTCCGTCTTGCGAACGGGCGTAGGAACGGAACTCTGTCGTAAGTCGGGGACCACCTGTATGTGAAATATATGTCATTATATTAATATTGTTTGACCCCAAGAATTAAAGTAGCAGAAACAGTCAGTCTTAAGGCTCCCACATACTTGGGAGGACCTCGTAGCAGATTAGACTCGAAGTGGATGCCCGCAGGGCATGTCCGTGCAAAGATCAATTTTTACGACTGCGTACGTGTAGTGTCCCACAATAAACTGCCCGGCGATGGACTGTTTTGTATGCGACACCAATGTATCCCCTTCTTCATCCGTGGTCTGGTTTAATGGCCTTTTTTTGTTTGTTTGTTTTTTTGCCAAGAGGCAAGCGATCACTTCCTCCTCGTCCGTTGATGCCATGAAATTGTGAGAAATTAAGGAATTTTTCACGAGAGAATTCAAATCAGGCCTGGCGTGGCTGCAGGAAGGTCTGGAGATTTTCCATTGGGCCGGTCTGATGTGGGTTGCAGAGCCGGCGCTCCCTGTGTTTTTTATTTTTTATAACTTTTTAGAATACTGCTGCTGCTTGTTGCCAGCTCTTGTTTTTTTTTTTTGTTTTTTTTGTGACCTGTAAAATCAAGCCAGTAGGCGTGTCAGCAAATGACCAGTTGGCAAACTCAATTTGTCCCGAAGGTAACTCCCCTTGCCTGCAGAGCTGGTCTGCAGCCGGTCAGGGTGGACGCTCGAGTATGAAGTCTCAACCGTCTGCTGACAGTTCGCACAGTTTCTGCGCAGCTTAGTCAGCCCAAGTCTGTGGGAGCCTTTACAGAGAGAGACAAACTCACACAAGCTCTGTGCTCTCCTGCAGCACCCCAACATTTTTTGGCATGTTCCCTGACACAAGAAACCAAGTGAGCATTGAGGCATAGAAGAGAACTCACCTCAGCTGGGTTGGCTTGGTGCACAACACTTTAATACCTGGAAGTTGCTTTAACTTTGCGACATTGGGTGTTCCATAGGGGGAAAATGGTCCACCTTATTTAACTACAGTACTTAAAATACTATTTTTCAAAAATTTTCCACAGTCAATCTTTTGAGTTATCTCAGCCTAAAATAAAATTACCAAATTAAAATATTTAAATTTTTTACTCTTTAAGGTTTTTTGTTTTGTTTGAAAACAAATGTTTTCCTCACAGTAGTATGCACAAAAATATTCTTTGACAATTTTTTTTTATTCCAGTCTGACGTTTTACGAAATCCCTCCAGCCCACCGGACACTTCAGCTCCAGTAACCGAAAAATAAGGCTATGTTCACACTGCAGTCAAATATGACCCAAATCTAGTTTTCATTTGTCCATATGAGAGCCGTTTTTAATTTTTATAATAATAATAATAATAATAATAAACTTTATTTGTATAGCACCTTCCACAATGCCTTGCATTGACCAAGGTGCTTAACAGGATAAAAAGAAAAATAAACGGGAACAATAGATCAATGAAAATAGAATAAGAAACCACAGCGATAAAAGAAGGCAATGGAAATAAAAAATGCTACATACTAAAATAACACAAGTAATAAAAGTTACACACAGAAAGCTTTTTTGAACAAGTGAAATAAAAATGCAATTGAAATAAAGATGCTACATACTAAAATACAAAATAATAAAAGTTACACACTGAAAGCTTTTTTGAACAAGTGGGTCTTCAGTTTGGTTTTGAACAGAGTCAGATCAGAGGTGGCACGCAGCTCAAGGGGGAGACTGTTCCAGGCTTTTGGGCCGGCAACAGAAAATGACCGGTCTCCCCATTGCTTGTACCTCGAGCGAATTTTTCACAACAGTTTGAACATAAAAGTTAACATATTAATTTTTTATATATGAATGTTTCTTCAGTGCCTTGAGATGACTTCTGTTGTGACTTGGCACTATATAAATAAACTGAATTGAATTAAATTTTTAGATTTTTCACATGTATTTTTCATGTTCTACTGAATCAAATACATTTCTGATGTTTTTAAAGCAACCTCAACCTGAATGGTCATATCACAATAGGCAGAGAGCAGTGGAATGAAGAATGCATGTTTATTTCTGCCTGTACTTTATTTGAAACCACAGTGTATGCCTTATCTTTTTTTCTTTTCCATCAACATCATATCTACTGTTGCTTCCAGTAATATCGAGGGTGGTATAACTGACAGTGGTATTGGAGTTATTTCTAAAGTAGGCTATGTACTTGAAATTCTTCTGTTTTGTTTTTAATACAGTAACCTATCTGAAACCTCTTGTTTCTCTTCTTCTTCTTTTTTTACCCAGCATAGATTTAAGATATCAAATGTTGGATGATCTGGGTCATTCTCTTGTGAAAATTTCAAGAAACTTGGTGCTACTTATGTTATTCTCAGAGCTAATGGCATTTCTCCCATGTCTACCTTGAGTGCTGCTGTTTGTGTGGTTTTGAATGCTCCTGTGCAAAGTCTTAATGCTTGATGGTGTCTAATGTCTAATTTTTCCAGATGTGTCTTTGCTGCTGACCCATAAATTATACTTCCATAATCAATATTTGACCTGATCAATCTATTGGAAATTTGATTTAAAGCTTCCCTATCAGCTCCCCAGTCACTGCCATGCCAAACATCTCATATACAGTATTTAGTTCTTTCTTACATTTATCTGCCACCTTCTGTACATTTGTATTCTATATGATTATCTCATCAAACCATATTCCAAAATCTATATTAATTTTACTTGTTCTCTAAGCCTTGGCTGTTGCTGAGGCAAAAGCTTGGATGTGGGAATTTGGTGAGGCATTGGATAGAGACTCTCAGTCAGCTCCAAGGAGATTCTGGCAAACCATCAGGCAGCTGAGGAGGAGAAAGCAGTGCTTTATTAACACCGTGTTCAGTGAAGGTGGGGTGCTGCTGACCTCAACCAGTGATGTTGTTGGGAGGTGGAAAGAATACTTCTCGGACCTTCTCATTCCCACCGGCTTGTCTTCCATTGAGAAAGCTGAGTCTGGGGACTTCAAGATGGTGTAGTGGCAGGGCTTCCGACTTGGGACCCGAAGGACGTGGGTTCGCGCCCCGGCCACTACACACCTTGGGGTGTCTATGAGTGCACACCTAATTCTCCAGCTCCCCGGGCGCTTTCTATGGCTGCTCACAGCACCACCTGGTGGTGGTTGGGTTAAATGCAGAGATGAATTTCGTCTGTGTATGGGAAACATACACAGATGACAAAAAAGGACATTATTATTATTATTATTCAAGGTTGGTCTGTCCCTAACTGTGGCTGAGGTCACTAAGGTATAATATAGCTCCATGATAGCAGGGCTCCGGGGGTGGATGAGGTCCGCCCTGACTTAAAGCTTTGGATGTTGTGGGGCTGTCTTGGTTGACACACCTTTGCAAAATCGCATGGACATAGGGGGCTGTGACACTTGATTGGGAGAATGGGATGGTGGGTCCCTTGTTCAAAAACAGGGGCCAGAGGGTGTGCTCCAATTATAAGGGCATCCCTCTCCCTAGCCTCCCTGGTAAGGTCTATTCATGGGTAATTAATGTGGGATTCCTGGGTTTTCTGTCTGTCTGCTCACTTTCCCTCCACAGCCAATCAACCAACTCAGCACACCTGCTGTTGCTCTGAGGAAGACTGCTCTGCCTACTACTTAAGCAGCCAGACACCTCTTCAGTGCTGGGACATCTTCTGTCAACTGGACCTTCCACGGCCTGGCTCATCTGGTCCTCTCCAGGGCCTCTCTCTCTCCATTGGATCTCACTCCTTTGGACTCACAGTGTCCCATCACCACCGACTTCATCCTCCACTCTGTCTGGGTCAACCTGCTCCTCTCTCCACCGGTAACCTCTCCTCTGGATTATCCTCAAACCCAGGATCCCTCTCTCTACTCCTCCTCATCCATCTCCTGCAAAAACAAAGTAAGAATCAACTCTTGCTCTACAAATCAATACCATCAATCTGTCAAGAGGATATATTACTCACCGTCTCCCCTTCTTCCTTTCCAGCTGCTTGAGTATTAAATCTGCACCTGTAAATAAAATGTCACTTACCTTTTTATCCTGCCTCGTGTCCTTACTTCCTTGGTTTGCTATTTGGGGGTTGACATTGTATGAATCCTGATACTGAATAAGTGAGTCTTATTGTTGGCTGAATCTTAGATCCAGTAAGAACAATGCAGGTTCTTTCCTGACAGTGGAACACTGGACCAGCTCGTTACCCTGACTAGGCTCCTCAAGAGGTCATGGGGGTTTGCCCATCCAGTCTACATGTGTTTTGTGGACTTGGAGAAAGCATTCAACCATGTTTCTCAGGGTATACTGTGAGGGATGCTCCACAAGTAAGGGATTGGGGTCTTATTGTTATGGGCTGCTTGGTCCCTAATCAAGTGGTGTGAGAATATGGTTTGCATTGCCGGCAATAAATTGGACCCCTTCAGGGTGGGAGTTGGACTCCTCCAGGGCTGCCCATCGTCGCTAATTCTGTTCATAACTTTTATAGCCAGAATTTCTTGATATAACCAGGAGGCGAAGGGCGCCCGGTTCGTTAGCCTCAGGATTCCATCTCTGCTCTTTGCAGATGATGTGGTCTTGTTGGCACATCATGCCGTGATCTTCAGCTGCCAGTGGAGTGGTTTGCAACCGAGTGTGAAGTAGCTGGGACGAGAATAATCAGCTTCAAATCTGAGGCCGTGGTTCTCAGTCAGACAAGTGTGGATTGAAAATATATAGGCCTATTTTTTATTAGGTTTTGTGTTCCTGATGTGGCAATATGCCCTGTAGGCCTTGAACGCACCATAAGTGCTGAGATATGATTGGGTCGGGTGCTGGCTGCCTGTGTATAAAGGGCCCTCTCTCATTGGCTGATTTCATATCATTCTTCTTCCGGTTCAGACCGTGGCATTTGTGGCGTGGCACGCCAGTTGTAAATACATGCACACTCTGATAGAGTGCGTTTAAGGAAGTTATCTCCTGATCTATGGTCTCACAGCGGTGGTGAGTAAAAGCCTTAGTTTTCTTCTCTCGTTTTTAAATGCTTTTAGATTTTAATTCTAATTATTTTTGTTAGCTGCTGTTTGTCCTTGACCGTTTGTTTACCTGCGGTGCGGGTTGTCCTGACTGGCGTTTCACCTGGCTGGTCCGTGGGCTGTCGTCTTGTCCTGGCGCTGGTTTGATGCCCGCTGTTCCGGCAGGCGTAAGGATGGCTGCACCACTCATCCTGTGTGGCTAATCGAGGCCGACTGAGGTTCAGCCCGGACTAATCGTCCTGGTGCCAGCGTGGGTGGCGTCTCCTGTGACGCTGTAGTTCTTCCAGGACTCTTTGGACAGCTGCAGCTTGATTAATCGAACATCTCCCAGGCGGTGGTATTAATTCTGTGCGGTGGACGATTTGCCTATGAGGTTTTCCTTTTTTTATATTGTATTTAATTGCACTTTTATTGTTGCCTGGAGTTATAACTGCCTTTTTAACTGTGTATTTTTAAATTTAGGATTTTATTAAACAAACAATTGTGCAATTTATTGGTGTCTGTAGCCGTGTTTCCATAAAGGTTTCTTGATGCACATTTTGAAGTATCGCAGCAGAAAAGCTTAATGGAAACGGCAAAATGCGAAGTTACTTCCTCAAATTCGCCAAAAAGTTTATACGCTCGCTTGAGGTGGTTTTTGGGATCTTCGAAAATGAGCAGATGCGCAAAACGACAGATGGAAACAGATTTGCCGACTCAGTTCTGCCGTAGCGAACATTCACGTCACGTGACGTTCAGCTGTTTCCGCTCCGGACAACATGTAACATCGCTAAAACTAGTTGGCATGACAGAATAAATACAACTTGCCCGATAGCAACACATACCTGAAATATTCTCTCCATTTTGACGAGATGTGTGGCCGGGTTCTGTTTTCAACCGCTACTTCCTGTTTACTGTAGACATGCGTAACGCTGACGTCTGACGTAATGACGCTGACGTCTGACGTAATGACGCTGTGCGTGGCCCGGTAGATGCGCTTTTAAGCCAGTTGATGGAAACACTTCTGATCCGCATTAATTTGTATTTACATTTTTGCGAGATTTCAAAAAATTAGCTCAAAATTCGAAATGAAAATAGATGGAAACACGGTCTGTGTGAAGTGTCTCCTGCCTCATCTGCAACGGGTCTATGTGCCTTAAGGGTAACTTTTAATAAAGTTTTTAACCAAATTCACTTTTTAAAAAATAGATTATTTATTTATTTTTTAAACTAAAGTTGCCTACAGTATTTTTATCCATACCCGTCCGGCTACACACCTTTCTTGTTTTCCTTGCTCCTACTTGAATCACCACCTTATATTGGTGGTGGAGTTTGTGAGCCTGAAGAATGATCCTAGGAGCTATGCTGTATGCTGAGAAAATTATGTTTGCACCTGCTAGGGACAGAAAAGCTGGATTGCTACTACCTTAACCAAGACATGTGCAGTATGTGGCAGGGAACCCAATCTATCACAAACTACAGAAGTACAACAACAGATCCCTGAGATGTCACCCTTCCAGACAGCCTTAATACCTTCTACTCCAGGTTTGACAGGTTGAATACAGACGCATCCTCAATGGCCCCTATGACTCCCTCAAACACACACACAGGTCTAAAATCTCTGAAAAAGTTAAACCCCCACAAGGCTAGATACCAGATGGAGTTATTTCCAGATTTCTGAAGGCCTTTGGGGAACACTTATCTGGAGTATTTGCTGATATATTCAACCTGCAATTATTCCAGGTGGTAGTCCACTGTATTTTCAAATACAGCATTGTCATACCACTTCCCAGAAGTCCAGACACATCCACCCTTAACAAGTACAGGCCAGTGGCACTAACATTTGTCACTATGATTTGCCTAGAAAATCTGGTTCTTGTGAAGAATAAAAACAAGGTTTGATTATAAATTGTAAGAATAAAAATAATATGTAATCATAAATTGGGAGAATAAAATAACGTGGGTTGGTATTGTGGTGGACCACTAGGGGACTCTACTCACACCCAGTGGACCGGATGTTTTACCGGATGTTTTATTGTGAAAGGTCCAGAGGACCAGATGTTTTATTGTGAAAGGGTTGATGTATAAGGTGTGTTTGTGGTGCTTACCGCCAGAACGGTAGGAGTTGAGTAAAGTGAAGTTCTGCATCCAGTCTCCTGTGTCGTCTCTTCACACCTCCTACACTGGTGACCTCGTGAATTGAACATGTCAACATCTGACGCTCCAGCCAGCTCTCCTCAGATGTCCGCTGCTGTGGAACCTCCACAGGCGGCCCGCTCGCTTTTTCGGTGGCCGTTAAAATCCCGGACTTCTGGCTGCATGATCCTCCTTCGTGGTTCGTCCACATTGAAGCACAATTTGCTCTTCGCGGGATTTCTTCAGACGACACCAAATACCACTATGTGGTCGCCTCGCTGGATCCGCTGTCCACCCGGCGGGCAATGAGCCTGCTCCGGGACCCTCCTGCACACGGAAAGTACGCCGCTCTCAAGCAGCTCCTCCTGCGGCGTTACTCACTCTCCGACGCAGAGCGCGCCGAGAAACTTTTTTCCCTCTCCGGTTTGGGCGATGGCACAGCTCTTGAGCTGATGGAGAGCATGTTGTCCTTGCTGGGATCAGACGACGGTGGGTTCCTTTTCCTCCACCTCTTCCTCCGTCAGCTCCCGGCTCCAGTGCGAGCGGTCCTGGCCAACTCCCAGCTTCTGCAGCAGAGAGACTACCGCTTGCTGGCCGAAGAAGCCAACCGCATCCTCCTAGCTACGAGGACCTCGCCGTCCAGGCGGCGGTCCCCGGATCTCCAGCAGCACCTGAGTTTCATGCAACGCCCTCAGCGCCGGATGAGCCATCGGTGGTAGCAGGGGTCACAACTGCAGGCGGACAGGAGCCGCCCTTTGTTTCTACCACCAGCGCTTTGGCGCCAAAGCACAACGGTGCATCCCGCCGTGCAGCTTCAAGCCGCAGGGAAACGACAACGCCAGCGCCCGCTAGCAGCCGCGGCCGTTGGCGACAAGGAAAGGCTGCTTTTCATCGAAGACTCGAGGTCGGGGAGGTGGTTCCTGGTGGACTCTGGTTCGCAGAAGAGCCTCGTCCCCCCCGACTGGCTCAGACAGGTTGGCAGAAGGCTGTGGGCCGCTGCTAACCATGGCTAATGGCTTTCCCATCAAGACATTTGGTGAAAGGTTGGTGACTGTTTGTGTTCATGACCGGGACTTCCAGTGGAACTTTGTTGTCGCTACGAGCTCAGTTCCTATTTTAGGTGCTGATTTTCTTTGTGCTCACGGGCTCCTTGTTGACGTTGCTAACAGACGTTTGATCGACGCTGTATCCTTTTCGTCACTGCCTTGTGCTACAAAAGGAGCTGGGCCTTTAATGCATGCTAACTTTTTAGCTTCGGGTAATGTGTTTCAGCGTTTATTGTCTGAGTTCCCCTCGCTGACTGTTCCTAATTTTGCCAACACAAACACAAAACATGGGATCGAACATTATATCCCCACAACGGGCCCCCCGGTTTTCGCACGTGCACGCCGCCTCGATGCTACTAAGCTAGCAATCGCGCAGGAAGAGTTTGCTAACATGGAGCGTTTAGGCATCGTGCAACGTTCAAACAGTCCGTGGGCCTCCCCCTTGCACATGGTGCCCAAGGCAGACGGCAAATGGCGACCATGTGGGGATTTCCGCCGCCTTAATAACATCACAGAAAACGATCGTTATCCCATCCCCCACATCCAGGATTTTTCAGTGCACCTGGCTGGGACCTCCATTTTTTCTAAAGTAGATTTAGTACGGGGGTACCACCAGGTTCCTGTGCATGTGGAGGATGTCCCTAAGACCGCTGTTATCACTCCTTTTGGCCTGTTTGAGTTTTTGCGCATGCCTTTTGGTCTTAAAGGTGCAGCCCAAACGTTCCAGCGGTTGATGGATTCAGTCTTAAGGGGTTTGTCCTTCGTATTTGTTTACTTGGATGACATCCTGGTGGCTAGCAGCTCGGCTGAACAGCACATGCCCCACCTCCGTGAGGTTTTTCAGCGCCTAGCAGCACATGGCCTGATTGTAAACACAGCAAAATGCCAGTTTGGGTTGACAGTCAATGGCCCTCATGCACGAACCGTTCGTACGCACAGATTTGTACTCAAACTGTGCGTACGAGTGATTTAGGATAATTTGTGGCATCCAACAATGTTTTCGTATCCTAGGATTTTTTTCAGATACGAACAAAATTTACGTGTGGTCCCGACCTGTCGTATATTTTACGAGGAGTCAGTCTGCTGTTATCCAGACGGCCTTTTCTCCACTAATAACTTTATATTTCGTTATTTAGAAAATATTTTGAGTTTAAAAACAATTAAATGCAACCACACATATTGGTTTAATTAAAGCGGCTTCAACACCCCCCCCCCACGTCCACCACCTTGCGCCACCCGCGCGTGGCCCCCCGCGCCACTCATGTCGACCACCGTGTGCCACGCAACGCGCCCCCCGCGCCACCACGCCACGCGCCCCCCGCGCCACTCATGTCGACCACCGTGTGCCACGCAACGCGCCCCCCCGCGCCACTCATGTCGACCACCGTGTGCCACGCAACGCGCCCCGCGCAACCACGCCACGCGCCACTGTCGGCACGGCCCCCCCACCCCGTGCCACTGTCGACACACACACACACACACACACACACATACACAGCGCCGCTGCAGAGACAGGGGAGAAAAAAGCGAAACCAGCTTATTCAGTCGTTTCATGTCATTTTTAATATAAACTGCCTGTTGACTGTGGGCGCTCACTGATGTCATCTGTATTCTGTGTGGGTCTGCGCTCAGATCCGGGGCTGACACTATGATCAAAGGCGAGTCAATTTTAATTCGCCAAACGCGTTTGTGTGTTTTCTGACGCATAAAAGCCGGAATGAATGGACACTTCCTGCTCGCGGTGGCAGGAAACTATATCCTTATATGGTGTTTTGAGGGGTGGGAATTATGTAAATAACCACTCGCGTGCACGAGCAGGTGAATAGAACAGGTGGGATTCATCATTATTTACACAGCTCATATACACACATTTCCTGACGATAGAAGACTTTGTTGGATCTGACGTGGCATGTTCGTACGAACGCTTCGTACGAACAAAAGTAGGAGAAATTTAGGATAAAAATACGAACATTTTCGTGCATGAGGGCCATTGACTTTTTGGGCCACCGCATTTCTGCCAGTGATGCTGTCCCGTTGCCAAACAAAGTGCAGGCGGTGTCCAATTTTCCACAGCCCCAGTCTGTTAAAGCGCTACAGGAATTTTTGGGAATGGTTAATTTCTATAACCGTTTCCTCCCCGGGGCAGCACAACTGCTGCGACCGCTCTATGGAGCGCTAAAAAAGAAAAAGCCCAACGACAACGTTGACTGGACACCAGAACGCCTACAGGCATTTGGTGATGCTAAAACTGCATTGGCCACTGCTGCCCTTTTGGCCCATCCATCCCCAGCGGCACAAATAGCTTTGACAACAGATGCATCTGATGTTGCGGTGGGGGCTGTGTTAGAACAGCAGGTTTCCGGGGTTTGGCAGCTGCTTGCATTTTTCAGCCGTACGCTACGGTACAATGAGCTTAACTACAGTGTTTTTGACAGGGAGTTTCTGGCGCTTTACCTGGCTACACGCCATTTCAGGTTTTTCCTGGAGGGCCGCCAGTTCACTGCATACGTGGACCACAAACTCTTGGTGTTTGCCATGTCGAAAATTTCTGACCCCTGGTCTGCTCGCCAGCAACGCCACCTCGCAGCGGTGTCTGAATTTACTACAGACATTCAGCATGTGGCTGGCAAATCCAACGTGGTGGCCGACTGTCTCTCCCAGGTGCTGATCTCTCCCGTGTACGTTGGCATCGATTTTTCTGCTATGGCTACGGACCAACGTAGCGACGCAGAAATACTCGAGCTCCAGTCCGGGCCCACAGGCCTCGAGTTAGAGGAACGGCAGGTGAATGACGGAGGTCCTCTCCTGCTCTGTGACGTTTCTACTGGCAGGCCCCGCCCTCTGGTTCCAGTTTCATGGCGACGCCGCGTTTTTGATTCTTTACATTCCCTTTCTCATCCAGGTGTTAGAGCCTCTGTGAAACTGGTCGGTTCGAAGTTTGTTTGGCCCGGTCTGCGTAAAGCAGTTAAGGAGTGGGCAGCAGCGTGTGTCCCATGCCAGCGTGCTAAGGTTAACAGGCACACCAAAGCACCTTTGGAACCTTTCTCCATTCCTGGTCGGCGGTTTGACCATGTGCACGTAGACCTGGTGGGCCCTCTGCCTCCATCACAGGGTTTTACTCATCTGCTGACTATGATCGACCGGACCACCAGGTGGCCTGAGGTGGTTCCTCTGGCATCCACAACGTCTGCAGTGGTGGCCAGGGCATTTATGTCTACCTGGGTCGCGTGTTTTGGCCCACCTTCAGACATTACATCGGACAGGGGCCCGCAGTTTGTTTAATAATAATAATAATTAATTCAATTTATAACGCACTTTTCATTACTGAAAATCTCAAAGTGCTACACATATATATTGAATGCTACACACATTCATAAACCGGTGGCGGCAGACTACCATGCAAGGTGCTTTCCAGTCCTACCGGGAGCAACTCAGGGTTAAGTGTCTTGCCCAAGGACACAACGACACATGGTGCGGGTCCCGGGAGTCGAACCGCCAACTTTCCGATCGGGAGACGACTGCCATTACCACTACACCACGGCCGCTGAGCTTTGGTCTACCATGGCCAAGGGTCTGGGGACTAACGTCCACAGAACCACCGCTTACAACCCCCAAGCTAATGGTTTGTGTGAACGGTTTCACAGGTCATTGAAAGCTGCACAATTTTTCCTCCCAGGAGGGCTCTTTTCGTGCCCCTGGCCCGGTACACCATTGTTTACCGCAGTCATTTGTCCCTAAGAGTCTGGAGTCCTCTAAATTTGTTTTTGTCAAACACAATGCACACAGGACACCACTACAGCCTTTGTATGATGGCCCATTTCGGGTTCTTCAACCAGGTCCAAAACACTTCCTTTTAGATTTAGGGGGTCGTAATGAGACTGTCTGTATCGATAGGCTTAAACCAGCTCATGTTATGTCAGATGATCAGGTTGTTACGGCCCAGGCTCCTCGCAGGGGCAGACCTCCATCCACGTCGCTAACGGACTGCTGTCCTCCTTCCAGTGACTCTCAACGACCGACGGAGCCCGACTCTTCTGCAGGCCCCCCTCGTCGCCCTCCGCTTCATCAGACTGGTTCCGCAGGGCCCAGGTTCAGCTGTTCTGGTCGTTTGATCAAACCTAAAATGCTGGACTAGTAATGGACCTTACTGGGTGTTCTGGGGGGGCGTGTGTGGTGGACCACTAATAATAATAATAATAATGAATTCAATTTATAACGCACTTTTAATTAATGAAAATCTCAAAGTGCTACAAGGTGCAACAGAATTAAATGTCAATAAAACAAATAATAAAACAATTAAAATCAATAACAGTATCAGCTAAGATCAAAAGTAGAATCATGAGGAGGTAGAGTATGCTCGGTTGAAAAGAAAGGTCTTCAAGCCGCTCTTAAAGTCAACCACAGACTGTGGGGCTCTCAGACAGTCAGGAAGAGAGTTCCACAGGCGGGGGGCAGCCACACTGAAAGCCCGGTCACCCATGGTCCTTAATTTGGTTCTCGGAATGTGAAGGAGATTACTGTTCTGTGACCGCAGCGAACGGGTGGATGAGTATGGAATAAGAATATCCTTCAGATAATCTGGTGAAGTTCCGTGTAAGCATTGATGTGTAATGAGAGCAGTTTTGTACTGAATTCTGTAGGCGACAGGAAGCCAATGAAGGTTATGGAGAATGGGCGTAATATGTTCAAATTTACGAACTCTCAACAAGATCCTTGCTGCACTGTTTTGAATATATTGAAGTTTCTGAAGGTTTTTGCCAGGGATTCCAATAAACAGGGAGTTGCAGTAGTCGAGCCTGGAGGAGACAAAAGCATGGACGAGCTTCTCAGCATCGGAAAAAGTTAGGGATGGGCGAAGTCTGGAGATGTTTCGAAGATGGAAGAAGCAAGTTTTAAACAGATGCTTAATGTGATTTTCAAATGTAAGATTGGAGTCCATTTTTATTCCAAGATTAGTAACAGAGGTGGAGAGGGGGATGTCTTGTCCAGAAAAGGAAAGTCTTGTTATAGGAGATGTTTGTACCTGGTGAGGGGTGCCAATCAGTATGGCCTCAGTCTTGGAGCAGTTTAATTGAAGAAAGTTCTGATTCATCCATGCCCTAATTGCCTCCAGGCAGGCAGAGAGGGCAGTGAGTGAAGATGGAGATGACAAGGTGGAAGATGAGGATGCTCCAGTCCTGATGTAAAGCTGTGTATCGTCGGCATAACAGTGAAAAGAAATGTTGAACTGATTAATAATTTGACCTAAAGGCAGCATGTAAAGGGAAAACAGCAGGGGCCCCAGAACCGACCCCTGAGGGACACCACAGGAGACACAGACTGTCTGGGACGTGGCGTTGCCAAGACTAACACATTCCAGCCTATTGGAGAGGAAAGATTTGAACCAGTCCAGGACGGTGTCGCAGAGACCGACCTCCACATGAAGACGGTGGAGGAGGATACTATGGTCCACAGTGTCGAAGGCTGCAGTGAGGTCAAGGAGGACAAGGATGGAGGGAGAGCCAGTGTCAGCAGCCAAGAGGACATCATTGGTAACTCTCAGCAATGCAGTCTCTGTACTGTGAGCTGCCCTGAATCCAGACTGGAACTTCTCATACAGGGAGTGTTGTTGTAGGTGATCCTGCAGCTGAGCAGCAACAGCTTTTTCCAGCACTTTAGACAGAAAAGGGAGGTGTGAAATTGGGCGGTAATTAGAAAAAATGTCGGGATCCAAATTAGATTTTTTCAGAAGAGGCCTAATGATGGCGGTTTTTAGAGGCAGTGGAACATGACCAGATTGTAGAGACTGATTTATTATTTGAGTGATAAGTGGGCCTATTGCAGAATGATTGGTTTTTATGAGAGACGAGGGGAAAGGATCCAGGGCGCAGGATGAAGGCTTCATTTTCTTGATGATGGCCTCCACCTCACTCTGAACAACTTCGTCAAAGCTGTTTAGGGTCCCAGAATGCAGACGGGTGGGTGGCACACTGAGAACGGGGAGGTTGTGGAGCTGAGATCTGATAGTGTCAACTTTGGTTTTAAAAGATGAAAGAAACAGGTCGCATTTTTGAGCAGAGTCCTCAAGAGTTTGCTTAATGGGATTAAGCAGACGAGTGATTGTGGAGAAGAGCTGTTTAGAGTTTCCAGGGCAGGTGTTGATGATGTTAGAATAATATTTGGAGCGTGCTTCTTTTAAAGAAAAGGCATACGCTTTCTGATGTTCTTAATATGCCTGCTTATGCACAGAGAGACCAGATGATTACTAGGGGACTTTACTCACACCCAGTGGACCGGATGTTTTACCGGATGTTTTATTGTGAAAGGTCCAGAGGACCCGATATTTTATTGTGAAAGGGTTGATGTATAAGGTGTGTTTGTGGTGCTTACCGCCAGAACGGTAGGAGTTGAGTAAAGTGAAGTTCTGCATCCCGTCTCCTGTGTCGTCTTTTCACACCTCCTCCAGTATAATGTTTAGTTATGAATTGTGAGAATAAATAATGTTGGATTATCAAGTATCAGCACCACAAAAGACAGCTAAGAAGTGTGTCTGTGTCTGATTGGACAGGGACTAGAAGCAGGAAGTATGTCTGTGACTGATTGGACCGGAAGAAAAAGGGGAGGGACTTCAGAGAGTGTGTGGTTGTGTTTGATTAGACAGAAATCAAAAATAAGAAATGTCACTAGGATGTGTGGAGATGACAGATTGGGGGAGAAATGGGGGAGGAGAGGGTCTGTAAGGGTGAACGCAGACCACACGAACATCAGATGTGTGGAGAGGTCGAGGTATAGAAGGTAATTACAAAATTCTCCAGATCAGTACACGTTCATACATTTGTTTGTTTCGAAATAAATTTGTTGTTAATTCTAAAGAAAACTTGTGATTATTTCCAAGCAAACCAACCTGGGGAGGTCATCAGAGTAGATTTAGGACCTCAACATTCTGAAGCATAGTAACTGCATGGTCCCAGATACTGTCGACCCCCTCCAGTTTGTGTACCGCCCTAATCAATCAGTGGATGATGCTGTAGCAATAGCCCTACACCACACTCTGCAATACCTGGAAAGCAGCAGAACATATGCCAGAATGATCTTCCTGGACTACAGTTTGGCTTTCAATACCATCTACCCTGGCAAACTGATAGAGACGATGACAGACCTTGGAGTCCCAACTCCCACCTGTAACTGGATCCTGTACTTCCCAAGTCCTGACAGATAGATCACGGGTGGTGAGAAAGGGAGGACAGGTGTCTGCTGAATACATAGTCGGCACAAGATCCTCGCAGGGCTGTTGCCTCAACCCTTTACCTTGTACACTTGTGTTCTATTTGACTGAATTTGTTTAGTCACAAAGCACCCAACGTTTCCTGAAGTTTTTCCTCTCTGACCTCTTAATAAAATAATTTTGCACAAATGCTGAACACCAAAGCAAAGCCACATAAGATCTAAAAGGGCTTAGTCTTGAGTCAGGATTTATTTTATTCTTAATGAAATTGATTTGTCTACTCTAAAATATTGTACAATAACTTAAAATTTCAGGTTTTTACTAGCCTGGTTAAAACCCTTGTCCTTCACTTCGCTTCGGACTAGGGTCTGGACTTTCTCCATAGAGAAACGATTCTTGCTGGAGGCGTTGGCCTCTGCCTGAGGAACAAAACCATTGGATCTTAGAAAAATTTTAAACAGGGAAAAGCATTCTGCTCCCTCCCCCTCAAAGCCATAATGTCTGCTCCCCCGTGGTCTGTTAAACTTGACATCTGCTCCGCCTCCTGCTGCTTTTTCTCTCGCTGCCTGTATATTCTGTGTTTATATGTTATTAAAACGTTTAAAAAATAAAAAATAAAACCATGGATCGCTGGTCCAGCACACCATATGACCAGAAAATCTGATGGGACTCGGGCAGCAACGTAAAACCCAATTTTAATTCTCTCGTGACAGCCTGAGGCATTTCCTCGTAGCGGAGAGAGAGGAGGAGGAGGAGGAGGGAGAAGGGCTCGATCACTTGACTTTTGGCCAAAAAAACAAAAGAAAACTCCAGATAAGGGATTAAGAAGGGGAAATTAATACATTTGTGTCACATATAAAACAGTCCTGCATCGCTTTGCATCGCTTTGCATCGCTTTGAATGAGAACATGCGAATGCTCGCTGGCTGCGCTGGGACAGGTGGGGGCGTGGGTTAGGGGCCAAAAACTCTGCCCCTTCTGTTCTCTGATTGGTCCGGTCAAAAATCTACCGGATAAATCGTTGTCTATGGGAGAAGTCCCAGACCCAGCAGTGAAGGGAAATGAGAATTGAGCGGAGCTGTGCAGGAATGGCGAGGGTCAGGCTAGGTTTTTACAAACTGTTACAGGAGATTTTACCATTATCTGTTTTCTGTAGTCATTTCCAACATGCCTATTATAAGATTTACATCAAATCATCCTTCAAATGCATGTTTAATTATTTTATTAACATACAATATAGTAACATATGGGGAATGCAGTATAAGTGCTGCATTCTCATAATTCTGAGACTGCATGTTCAAGCCCAGGT
This sequence comes from Garcialebias charrua, assembly GCA_038048925.1. Classification (NCBI taxonomy): domain Eukaryota; kingdom Metazoa; phylum Chordata; class Actinopteri; order Cyprinodontiformes; family Rivulidae; genus Garcialebias; species Garcialebias charrua. The sequence goes on from JBBPBX010031534.1 coordinate 20,630, forward strand.
TATGTCATGAAGTGCATTCGGCATAAAATTATTGCAAAATCTTTCCTGCAAGTTTGCCCTCTGTAGCAACCCCTGAAAAAGGGAGCAGCTGAAAGAAAAACAACTTAATAACATACACATTTTTACAAGGCTAGATTTGAGCTTGTAGATGGCCTCCTAATTTTAACATTTTTAAATAGAAAATTTTCATTTCTTGTTTTTGCTGAACACAAATAATTTGGTTGAATATACTGTAGGTGGAAGGACTGAGGCCAAAGACAGATTTATCCTGGCTACTGAGTGCCTTTTTGCTCTCATGGTAAATGTGATTATTACTGACATTAAATAGATTTTCTCTAATGAAATATGAACTGTGCATATTTTAAAGGATTTTACTCTTTTGTGAACTGTTGCTTCTTTAGCTAAAACATAGCCAGTACAAATTTAACTAGAAAAGATAACTTAAAGAGAAGCCAAATAAAAGGTTAAAAATAAAAAATAAACATCAAGGTATACCGTATTTTCCGGAATATAGGTTGCGGCTTTTTATCATTTTTGCATGCCCTGCGACCTATATTCAGGTGCGACCTATTTATGGCTTTTTATAAAATAAGCTGATTTGTAATCATTTATTAACAAAAATTAAACTGAGACACACTCTTACAATAATGTCAGCTAACAAATATATATTTTTAGGTGTTTATCCTGCTAAAATTAAAATACCGGTACATGCAGGTCTGTTCGCTGCTACTGCATGTCTGGTGCTGCGCGTGCACGTTTTGTTTCATCAGACGTAGCAAAACAAATTTTTTAATCCAGCTCATTTCACAATTACGTTCATTTATTAAAGAAAAGTTCAGCTCAGACACATATTTGCTATAATTTTTATCAAACAAATAATTGTTTTTAAGTGTTAATCTTCTTAAAAGCCTTGCTGTGCGCTCCTGTGGCAGACATTTGCAGCAGAGCTAAACACGGTCCACATTTTGACGTAGGTGCGACCTATATTCAGGTGCGACTCGTATATGGATTTTTCCAATTTTTTGGCAATAATTGGACAATGCGCCCTATATTCTGGTGCGACCTATAGTCCAGAAAATACGGTAACCAAAGAATACATAGGAAAAATTCTCATGACATGCAAGTCTGTATATAATCACAGAAATATCTGTTAATAGGCAGAGTCTTAGATGGAAACTCTTGTTAGACCAACTGCAGTTAGTTAAAAATTATGACACAACACCAGAAAGAAGTTATCAGAAAGCATAACTTTTAGTAAAGAGTAAGAAAAATAAATAAACAAATAAACAAACAAACACATGACTAAATAAATAAATAAATAGACAAATGTCAAGCAGTCATTGTAGGGGATGTTGTGGTGATGGAATAGAACAATACCAATCATTTTCAGCACCAAAGCGGAGCTCTCTAACAGCAACATACTGTGGAGTTCTTGGGCTAAGATCCACAAATATTACAGCCATAAAAGCTGTGTTTCCAAGCACTGAAATATGAAGACAAAAAATAGAAATATGTCATAATTTACACGAGTACACCAAATAACCCAGTTATTACATTTTAATATATAAATCCATCCAGTTTAAAGTTAAATTGTTTAAAAATATTAGCATAACATCACATTCAAATATTATTCACAAAATAAAAAATGCAAAACACTTTGTACAAAGTGTAACATATGTTTTATGCCTGCTAATTTTCCTAAATAACAAAAATATAACACACAGGAAATCATACTACAATAGCATACTGAATTATTTAAACAAAACCCTAGACAGCCTTTACCTAAACATATTTTTTGAATGATTTTTTATTTTTAATATTTTTTTCAAGGATAGTTTGATTTCTTGTGTCTGTAAAACATAAATAATTGGATTCAACATGGGTGGAAATACTGAAGTCAAAGACAGGTTTATGATCCGGGCATTTAAATCTATGTTTGTACTCATGGTGAATGCGATTAATATTGGGACAAAATAGATTGCCACTAATGAAAGATGAGCTGTGCATGTTTTAAAGGCCTTTATTCTTTCTTGAGCTGTGGCTACTTTAGCTAAAGCATAGCCAATGCACATATAACTGGACAAGAGGACTGCTAAAGGAAGCCAGAGAATAAGAAATGTAAACAAACCACCAATGACTGCATTAGGAAAATTATCGTTACATGCAAGTCTGTAGATCTGGCCATGGTCACAGAAATAGCTGTTAATAACAACAGACTTACAGAAGGAAAGTCTTGTAAGAAGACCAACTGCAATTAAAGTAGAAATTATGGCAAATATCCAGAAAAAGGCAATCAAGGAAAACATCCCCCTATTAGTTATCTTTGTTTGATAATGCAGAGGAAACATGATAGCCACCAGACGATCATAGGAGAGAGCAACCAGGTTAAGAGCCTGCAATGATAGGAAAGTATAGCAGAAAAAAAGAAAAGTCATACAGTCATTGTACGGAACATTGTTGTTGTTAAACCAAAATATGTCAAGCACTTTTGGCACCAGAGCAGTGCTCTCTAACAAGTCCACCAAGGCCAGGTTGAAAACAGCAACATACTTAGGAGTTCTTAGATTATGATCCAGATATATAACAGCCATAACAGCTGTGTTTCCAAGCACTGTAACAATGTAGACAAAAAATAGAAATACATAGTAAAACTTTACATGAGGTACACCAATAAACCCCCTTATTATGAAATAAGTAGGACGAATAAAAGTTATATTTTTTCCAAGTGCTGAGTTGTAAAGGTCCATTGTGAAAATATTATGATAGGTGTTTAGACACCTGTTACCTTAATAAAAACCACACAAGATAAACAAGAGAAATGAGTTAGACAGAATCATGGAAACTTTGCAAAGGGGATTAGGCTTTTTAATGTACTTCTGAAACTTGGTTGGTCTCATGAACACATTCTTGCACAAATCCGAATTGTGCAGCTATCACAAACCATTTATACAAGTAGGAGGAGGAGTTTTGACAAGTTACACAAATCTCTGACATCATACAGATAGATAAACTGCAGTCAGGGTTCTGCATGAGGCAGGAACATCTAATCAAAACATTGTACCATGAACAAACAAATAAGTTTGTCTGTTCTTCCTCAAGGACCAACACTGTTTGTATCTCAAATTAATTGTTTGAATGTGAACAGAGAACATTATATTAAAGTGAGCTGGGTAAGAATTATTGTTCAGAGTGATTAGTTTTAGATGATAAATGTTGAATATCTCCATCATTCCATCCTCTTATCATATAAACTAATCATTATCAATTATGTGAGCGGTATGGAAAAACATCCCCTGAGGCCGAATTTCTAATTAGGGGCAAAAACTCACACCACCGTCCCGTGCCTCCACAGTAACGCCCTGACAAATTCAGGATCACATTTTTAGGATGGTTTGAGAGATATAAAGTTTTGGATAACTCTGTGGTGATGATTGTCATATTGCATGACTTATTTCAATATTTGTGAGGAATAAATATTTGAGGAGAACTTTGTAGTTAATATGGTCTTATTTCATGGCTTATTTCAAAGTTTTAAGAGGAATAATAAATTTCAGAGGGGATCCATCTATTTAATCTCAAAAACTAAAAGTTTTTCCAAAGAAATAAACCCTTTTTTATTATTTAAAAGAAGCATATATATGTTAAAAACTAATCTATTTAATTGGTGTTAAACAAATAAAAAGAACTAATCTATTTGATTTGTATTAAACAAATAATATATTGGACTTGCGTCAAACAAATAAAAGAAATAATCTATTTGAAAAATAAAAGAACCAATACATATTCAGAGATGTGGGAAAAGCAATAATAAGAACTCAGTATGTTTGTTAAAGATGAGCTGGGCCGAGCGCCGTGGGCGAGCCAGGGGACCACCGCATGGGACCGGGCTGGTTTTGGAGCTGCGCCTGAAGCTATTGGAGTTGTGTGCTGTGCTGACTGGGGCTGCATCGGATCTAGTGAGCAAAGCCTCTTCGGATGATGGAGCTGATTGCTGCAGGCTGCTGAAACCGTGAGTTCTGTTCTAATAACACCGGAGCTGCTGCGACTGTAGGAGGCCCAACACTGTGTGCAAACCGGAGGACCGCCGTCTAAGCCAGGCTAGTGTGCCAACCTATTCGGAAAACAGATCTGATTGCTGCAGACTACTGAGACCGTGAGTTCTGAACTAACTGCTGATCAGGGCACTGGGCCACAGCCACCATTGTTAGGCCTGTGAGCCTCGTGGAAGGGCCACGTGGTTCAGTAAACAAACCATCAACCAGAGACCTGCTACCACTACTACAAACTCTGTAAGTAATGACGAAAATGACGAAAAAAGGTGGACAAAAGACATCAGAGTCGGAGGGAAACAACTCAACAGAAATGCAAGACTTTAAAAAATCACTAAACTCTATAAGTGAAAAACTATCAAAATTATCAGCAAAAATTGATTCACAGGCCGGTCTGGTTGATGAAATAAGAGAACTGAAAAATCTGTTAATTAGCAAAGACAATAAAATAGCTGAACTGGAAAATAAAATAGATGACATGGAAAAATACACAAAAAAAACAACGTGGTGATCACAGGACTTGATGTTAGTAAGTGTCGGACATATAAACAAGCTCTCACTAACACTGGCCCAACTGAGGATGCACCACAGGAAGAACTAGAGACTCTGGAGGAGACTGTAGTAAATTTTTTATGGGACAATTACTATGACATAAAATATGAGGACATTTCGTTCTGTTACACCCTGCCCAGTAAACCACCAAATACCAAACCGTCGGTAGTCGTCGAGTTCGTTAGCAGGAAGTTTAGAAACTATGTAATTAGTCAATCAAAGCTACTAAAGGAAACAAAAGTGTACATAAATGAACACCTAACAAAAAAAAAATGGAAAAATTGCAAAAGAAGCAAGGTGGCTAAAAAACCAACACAAAATAGCATCAACATGGACAAGAAATGGAAACATCTTTATCAAAACACATGAAGGAGCTAACCCTAAAATGATAAAAGAACTGAAGGATCTAGATGAGTTCAAGGGAGGACAAATTACAAATCAATGAAACAACTGAAATGAACAAATACATTAAAACATGACAACATACGAAGACTCAGAACCTAAAATATATAATGTTAATGATGTTATTGATGCTAACTTTTTTCCAGTAATAAAAGATAGCGAATACTACAATGAAGAGCAATTTAATGACATCAATATAACAAATGGAGTTCTCTCTATTATTCACTTTAACAGCAGAAGTATAAATGCAAATATATCCAAAATAACAGATTACTTAAAACAGTTAAACAGAACTTTTACAATAATAGCACTGTCAGAGACATGGCTCAATGACGATAACACAAGTAATATTCACATCGAAGGGTATGAATTATTTCACATGAACAGAAATAATAAAAGAGGTGGTGGTGTCGCTCTATATGTAATGAATGAAATAAAATGTAAATTAAATAATGAAATGTCAATAATAGTTGATAATATTATGGAAATGATAACAATAGAAATAATAAACAAAAATGATAAAAACATAATAATAAGTTGTGTATATAGATCACCAGGATCAAATATAGAAATATTCACTGATAAAATCTTGGAGCTATTGGAGAAGAGTTTTAATAAAAAAGTTTTTTTGTGTGGAGACTTTAACATTGATATGGGAAATAAAACAGATTCAAATAACATCAGTACATTTATAAATTCAATGTACAGTTTAAATATGTATCCGTTGATATCCAAGCCAACAAGAATTACAACTCATAGTGCCACAATAATTGATAATATTTTCACAAATATAACAAACGGAGAGGTGATAGGTGGTATTTTAACGACCGACTTAAGTGATCATTTACCAGTTTTCACAATCTATAAAAATGATCAAAGTATCACAGAAGCAGTTAAAACAAAGAAAAAGATCATAAACACATCAAAAAAAGTTTTGGAAAAATTAAAAGAGGATCTAGATAAACAAGACTGGAATGAAGTGTATGTTGACGATGTGAACAGATCATATGATGAGTTTATGAATATCTTGGAAACTCTGTATGAAAAAAATTGTGTACAAACAAATTATACAAAGAGAAATATCGTTGACCAACCATGGATGACAAAAGGGTTGAGAAATGCTTGTAAAAAAAAGAATTATTTGTATTCATGTTTCTTGAAATTGCGAAGTCAGAACGCTGAAGAAAAATATAAAAAGTATAAAAATAAATTAGTAGGGATTATAAGGAAACATAAGAAAGAATATTATAGTAAATTATTAGATAAAAGTAATGGTGATATGAAAGCAACATGGCGAGTAATGAATAGTGTTATGAAGAATCATAAAGCAAAAACTAGTATTTCAAAATATTTTGTAACAGAAAAAGATGAAGTTTATGATGAAAATGAAATTGTCAATGGATTTAATCAATATTTTGTGAATGTTGGATCAAGCCTTGCAGCTAAAATACCAAAAGTAAATAATAATGTGAGCCATTCAATTACAGGTTGTGCAAACAGTATTTTTCTAAATGGAACTAACAAAGAGGAAATAATGAAGGTAGTAAAAAATCTTACAGACAAGAGATCAAAGGACTGGGTGGACATGGATATGATGTTTGTAAAGGATATAATGAGCTATGTTATTGAGCCGTTTACATATATATGTAACTTATCATTTTCAACAGGAATATTTCCAGATAATATGAAAGTAGCTAAGGTAGTTCCTCTTTTTAAAAATGGTGATAAATGTGTGTTCAACAATTACAGACCTATATCCTTGTTACCACAGTTTTCTAAAATTCTTGAAAAACTATTTGTGAACAGACTAGATCAATTTATAGATAAACAAAATATTCTAAGCAACAGTCAGTATGGGTTCAGAGCTAAAAACTCTACATCAATGGCTCTCATGGAATTAATGGAACAAATAACAACTGCTGTCGATCAAAAACAATATTGTGTCAGTATTTTTGTTGATTTAAAAAAAGCATTTGATACTATTGATCACACCATTCTCCTAGAAAAACTGAACAAATATGGTATTAGAGGACCAGCATTACAGTGGGTATCTAGCTACTTAAAAGATAGGAAACAATTTGTACAAATAAATGATGTAAGATCTGACCTCTGTAATATCACATGTGGAGTTCCCCAGGGCTCTGTGCTTGGACCAAAGCTATTTATTTTATATGTGAATGACTTGGTAAATGTGTCAGGACTCCTTAAATGTATACTTTTTGCTGATGATACTACATTTTTCTGTTTAGGTGAAGATATAGAACAAATGTTGGAATTGATAAAGACAGAATTTACCAAAATACAAACTTGGTTTAAAATCAATAAATTATCATTAAATCTAGAAAAAACTAATTACATGATATTCAGTAATAAAAAGAAAACTGTTGACGTTCCACTCAAAATTGAGGGTGTTGAGATTTGCAGAGTGAGTGAGGTGAAGTTTTTGGGTGTTATTATTGATGACAAACTGACATGGAAACAACACATAAATTCTGTAAGAATAAAAATAGCTAAATCGATTGCAGTACTGTACAAGGTCAGAGACCTATTGAATGATAAAGCTCTGTATTTGTTGTATAACACAATCATTGTTCCACACTTAATCTATTGTATTGATGTTTGGGGGAAAGCGTGTAAAACAATCACAAAGCCTATTTTTGTATTACAGAAAAGAGCTGTAAGAATTATCACTAGAAAACATTATTGTCATCCATCCAGTACACTATTTTATCAACTGAAATTATTGAAATTCCATGATTTGGTTGATTATAATATTTTATCAATTATGTATAGGGCTCAAAATAACGATTTACCTTTAAATATCCAAATGAATTTTGTTAAAAGACAAAGTTGTTATAATCTTAAGGGGACAGAGATGTTTGTAAAACCACAATTCAGAACTAGCTTGAAGGGACGTTCTACCTCAATCCAGGGAATTAGATTATGGAATGGCTTGGAGAATGTAGTTAAAAATGCCAAGTCACTGTTTACATTTAAGAAAATGATCAAAAGGAATTTGTTGAAAAAATATATATGAATTAGCATAATGTGTATTGTATCAATTATTAGTTATACCATACCATACCAGCTTTATTTATAGAGCACTTTAAACACCTACAGGACCAAAGTGCTGTACACACAACAAAACAATCACAATCAGGTAATAAAATAATTAAAATAAATAAAAGTCACATAATAAAAGTTGAGGAATCATACACTCAGATAAAACAAGCGACTAAAATTATTAAAAGTCAACATCGCAGATGGTGTCATAGGCCAGGGAGAAGAGATGGGTTTTAAGAAGAGATTTAAAAACAGACAGGGAAGAGGCCTGTCTGATGTTCAAGGGAAGGTTGTTCCACAGTTTAGGAGCTGCCACAGCAAAAGCACGGTCTCCTCTGAGCTTGCGTTTTGTCTTTGGGACACTCAGGAGCAGCTGATCACATGACCTGAGGGATCGAGAGGGTGCGTATGGCTGCAGCAACTCGGACAGATAGGGCGGGGCAAGACCATTTTGCGCTTTAAAAGCAAATAAAAGAACTTTAAAATGAATCCTGTAATGTACGGGCAGCCAGTGCAGGGAGGTTAAAACAGGAGTAATGTGATCAAACTTTCGTGTGCCAGTTAAAAGTCGTGCAGCGGCGTTCTGTACCCTCTGAAGCTGAGAGATACACGAATCACTGATTCCTATATAGAGTGCATTACAGTAGTCCAGCCGTGTGGTCACAAAGGCGTGAACTACTGTTTCAAAATGCTGCTTGGAAAGAATTGGCTTCACCTTAGCCAGCTGCCTCAGGTGGAAAAAACTAGTTTTAACAACTGCTCTGATGTGGTTTTCAAATTTTAGTCCGGCATCGATCTTGACCCCCAGGTTTGTAACAATAGGTCTGATGTATTGAGCCAAGGAACCAACATTGACCTTGGGAGTCTCAGTGGAGCTTCCAAAAACCATCACCTCAGTCTTCCCCTCATTAAACTTTAAAAAGTTCACAGCCATCCAGGCTTTGATGTCCTCCAGACATGAAAACAGAGGGGCCAGAGAGTTGGAGTCCTTTTTCTGAAGCGGGACATAAATCTGCGTATCATCCGCATAACAATGAAAGGAGATCCCATATTTTCTAAGAATGGAGCCAAGAGGGAGCAGGTACAGTGTGAAGAGGAGGGGGCCTAAGACTGAGCCCTGAGGAACCCCACACAGAAGAGGAGCAGAGGAGGACTCATGGTCACCAAGGCGGACACAGAAAGTACGGTCGGCTAAGTAGGACCTAAACCAGTTCAGTGCTGCACCGCTGACACCCCCCCATTGTTTCAAACGACATAGTAAGATGTCATGGTCCACGGTGTCAAAAGCAGATGATAAATCTAAAAGCAGGAGGACAACACTGTCACCAGAGTCTGTTGCTAAAAATATGTCGTTAAAAACCTTTAAAAGAGCAGATTCTGTACTGTGCAGAGCTTTAAAACCAGACTGTAAAACCTCGAGAATGTTCTGTTCTTCCAAATATGCTGATAGTTGGTTGTACACAACCTTCTCGAGCATTTTTGAAAGAAATGGCAGTTTGGAGATGGGCCTGTAGTTAGCAAGAACAGAGGGGTCAAGAGTGGGTTTCTTAATGAGAGGCTGGACATCTGCATGTTTAAAATGTCCAGGGACCACACCAGAGGACAGACAGCTGTTCAGAAGAGCCAGGACTGAAGGACCTACAGTGATTTCATTCATTCAACCTTTATTTATACAGGCTAGCCTCGTTGAGTCACGGGGACTCATTTACAAGAGGGACCTGTCTCACTCACACCAAACAACCATCCACTCTCACACTCACACCTAGGGTCAATTTAGAGTCACCAATCAGCCTAACAAGCATGTTTTTTGGTCTGTGGGAGGAAACCGGAGTACCCGGAGGAAACCCACGCATGCACGGGGAGAACATGCAAACTCCACCCAGAAAGGCCCCGGACCGGGATTTGAACCGGCAACCTTCTCGCTGAGAGGCAGCAGCTCTACCAGTTGTGCCACCGTGCTGCCCGTGCTGACCTACAGTGATGAAAACCTCTTTGAGTAAACGAGGAGGAACAGCATCACTTGGAGAACCTGTTGGCTTCAAGTGACTGACCACCTCCTGCAGAGACGACAGAGTCACAGGTTCAAAGCTGTCAAAAACAGCCGCGCAGGGCACAGAGACTGAGGGGTCATGAGCAGAGGGTGAGATCTGGGCTCTGGTGGAAGTGACTTTCTCAATAAAGAAGTTTAGAAAGTTTTCACATGCAGCAGGTGAAGGTTCAATACAGTTAGTTTGTGGTGCGTTGAGAACAGAACCAATAACTTTAAACAGAACATGAGGACTGTGTTATGTATTAGTATTAGAAAATTAGAAAGAGTTAGTCATTTTGTACTGCTGGTGAATGATTATTATTGTTTAATCTGATTGTTAGTATTAGAACATTATTGTTTATTGTTTAATCTGATTGTTAGTATTAGAACAATTAAATGTTAGTATTAGATTATTATTGTTTAATCTGATTGTTAGTATTAGAAAATTAGAAAGAGTTAGTCATTTTGTACTGCTGGTGAATGATTATTATTGTTTAATCTGATTGTTTGAAAAAAGGGGCAGATATAATAAGATTTATTCTTCTTTCTACTACCTTTCATTTTTTTACATTGTGTACGTATCATTGATGGGATTGTCTTGTATTGTATTTCTTTTGTAAAAAAATGAACAAATTTAATAAACATTTAAACATTTAAACAAAGATGTGGGAAACAACGAAAAACACAGCAAATAAAGAGGTCCTTTATGGACACACATAAAAATAAAATAAAGTGAATAAAAGATTTCAGTTCAAATTTCTGTACCCTTTCAGTGGCTGATTAAAACAAAACAGGATTAAAATAGGCAAATAAAATGATTAAAAGTTTGGCTTGAAATTACTTTGATTTTAAAATATAGCCTAGAAAAACTAACATTATCTTAGTACCAGACCTTTGTGAAATTTTTCAGCACACAGAATCACTCTGTATTTTCTTTTTGGCTAATTAACACTCATCTTTCAGAGGAGTGAAATCATCTTCATTTTGTTCCAGACGAGTTTGGTGCAAGCTGATCAAAACACCTGTGAAAGCTTTCATCATCATTTTCTTTAAAAGTGGTATCACACAGGAGAAGAGAATGCAGAACAGGAACAACACCGTTAGAAGAGGAGTGCAGATCTTCAAAAGGAGATGCCACCATGGTCCAGAGATGAACCATGACCAAAGATCTACAGGGTTTGCTCCTCTAGTCCCACTTTCAACATAGTTCTTGAGATCACTCAGATCATGTAAAGCATCATGGATGTCTCCTCCTGTTCCTGTTTCATCTGGGATGTAGGTGCAGCATGTTTCTCCAATGATTTTACATACGCCGCCTTGTGATGCTGTCAACAAATCAAGGACAACACGATTCTGCAAGATCATCTGTTTCAGTCCGCTCAGTTCGCTCAGGGTCCCATTTGCCAAATGATAGGTGTCGTTGATAAGACGGAGGAGGGCATATCTGTTGACTTCAACGTGATCTCGTACCTCACCGACTCCCACAAATGGGAAGAGTCCTTGGAAGAATTTCTCTCCTCCATTCCAGATCCTAAATTCCCATGGAACACCGGTGGCAGTGGTAAGCCCTCCCCATCTTTTTACCTCAGGCATTGGGGACCGTCTTGTCCGGTGGGCTGAGGGTATCAGCGCTTTCCTCAGTACGAACATTGGGTTGGATAGGGGGACCAAAGCACAAAGGCCCCCCCAATCAGGTGGTAGTGCAGTGTAGGCTCTGTGACCACACAAAAAATACCAGTCAGTTAATACACGAGAGCCTTTGTCACCTGGTACTGACAAGCTGCAGTGGGTGATCTTCTGACGTCCTCTCGTTTGCAGGCTGACATTGAAGGTTCTTTGTTCAAGGAGTTGCGTGCAGTCTGTGACATCTTCAAACTTTGAACAGTTGGCCTTTGCATATGGCCGCCCTGCTCTGCAGAAAACACAGTGGATGTAGTTCGGTGCATTCTTTTTTCTTGTTATATCACAGAAGGAATACACTTTGTCACATAAGTTCCAGGGTACCAGGCCCACTGGAGTGGTTCCGTTGTTGTAAACACAGTATCCCAGAGCTCCAACTGACAAATGGGACACCGTGATCAGTTCAGGTAGTTTTATCGACATCTGGGGTAGGGGCATCACGTCTGAGGTGATACTGCAGTTTGAAGCAAAGTCGTATCCCATAGAAGCCATGGCCAAACGTCTGTCTAGGTCTGTGTGGGTGTTCTTTACCTCGTTGGACAGTGGCACTGAGTAGTCTCGTTTAGCCCAGCTGCCTGTTCCTGCGTGGGTGCTCAGACCATACAGACACGCTTGTTGAGCTGTGGACACAGCTGCTGGTCGGAGGCCTGAGTTTTGGGTGGCATAAGGCAGATGGGCACAGACATAACAGTTAGTAGCTTCACCTTCATAGGCTGTTTTGTTCATTAGTTGCCACCACAAGTTGGTGCTGTAGTCATGTGGGTGTTCTGAATCAGCTTTCAGCAGGTTGTTGAGGTCACTATTGGCTATGTGCCATGCTGCAGTCACAATGCAGTAGAGAGTCCACCTGGCATGTGGAGCCCCCATTGCTGCTCAGCTTACAGAATTACTGATCTCAAAATAGTCCTAACAGAACAGGGTCGTTGGTTTCTTCACTGGGTTTGAGATGACGCGCTCTGAATTGCCGCGCCCCCTTTGTAGCCAGTCATCCACCACTGTTCTAATGACCTAAGAGTCCAGTACCTTATGCAGCTTGCAGTGACTGAGATGGATCCAGGAAGATCTTTCGGCGATTTTGACAGCAGTTGGTGTACTCAACAGTACTTGATACGGTCCTTCCCAACGTGGACACGCCCAAGATTTTCGTTTGACCACTCGGATGAAGACCCAGTCACCCGGTGTCACTGCTGTCGTTTCTTCCTGGGGAAACAGAGAATCAGAAGGCAGTAAAATTGTCTTTGACACTTCCTTTTCTTTAAGTGTTTTTATCATGTAATCTGCTAAAGTCTGTTCTTCATCTGCTTTTTGCAGATCTGGTGAGAAAAGAGGCATTCGGTATGGTCTGCCATGAATTATCTCAAAAGGGGTCAGACCATTAGTTGTTGGAGTGATTCTCATGTACAATTTCACAATGTCTAGGCACTCTGGCCATGGACGTTTTGTGGTGTCCATGGTTTTTCTTAACCTGGATTTGATTGTACCGTTTGTTCGTTCGACCAGTCCGGCGCTTTGGGGATGATAGGCACAATGATTTTTTAAAGTCAAGCCTAGGTGCATAGCCATGTCACGTATGACCTGATTAACGAAATGAGGTCCATTATCACTGTATATCGTTTCTGGGATCCCGTGTACAGGAATAATATCTTTACAAATGGCTTTAGCAACTGTGAGAGCGTCTGCATGTTTACTTGGAGTTATTTCCACCCATCTTGAAAAAGAATCAATCATTACAAGACAGTATTTGTATTGACCACTAGGTGACAATTCAATAAAGTCCATGTACATTCTTTGAAATGGGTAATTAGGTGTTGGAAAAGAGCCCCTTTTAGGTCTCAAATTACCCTGTGAGTTGTGTCTGATGCAAACAAGACAAGCTTTACAAAAACCTTTCAAAAATGAATCAAGGCCAAAAGTGGTAAAATGTCTTTGAATCATGTCAATCATCCCAGCACTTGAAACATGGCACAGCCCATGAGCTACAATTGCTGCAGCTTTGAACAGAGATTTTGGTAGAACTGGTTTATTATTTATATGATATAAACCGTTCTCATCATGATTT
>JBBPBX010031535.1:0-34463 GCA_038048925.1 Garcialebias charrua
ATGGGTTTTACATGGGTCTCATTTAAGTTAAACATATGGGTCCCACTGAAAACCCAGTCAGGGCCCATTAAAATCTATCTGGGCCAACCCATGTGGGGCCACCATGGACACCGTGGACAAAACCTTTTGGGCCCATGTTTTTTGCACATATGTATACCATATGGGGCCCACCTGTGCATGCTGGCTGGGTCCCAGGTCTTTTCCTGTCGGTTTTTGGTTTTGTTCCCTCCTTTTTTGTTTTTTGGGGGGTGTTCTTTGGGGACGCCGGGGGGCGTCTTTGAGGGGGGGGTACTGTCAGGATTGGCTCCCTTCGTCCCCCTCTGTTAGTCAGTTAGTTTATTAGTTTCCCTTCCAGTTCAGTCCAGTTCTTAGTCAGTTAGTTTATTAGTTTCCCTTCCAGTTTAGTCTCATGCTTATTCACTCTTCATCCTGTAGTCAGTTTCTAGTCAGTTTATTAGTTTCCCTTCCTGTTTATTCACTCTTAGTTTAACCTCCAGTTTTGTCATCCTAGTTACTTTCATGTTTTAGGTTTAGTTTCCGGTCCTGCTCTGTGTCTCCAGTTGAGTATCCGTTGATTGTCCCCAGGTGTCTGTGATTTATGTCTCGTCATAGCTGTGTGTATATAAGCCCTGTCTGTATCTCATTTCATTGTCGGTGCATAGTCTGGTACAGCCTGGTATAGTCCCTCATGTCTCTTGCTACAGCTCCTATGAGTATTCTTGCTGCCACGACAGCTTTGTTTATTTGTTATTAAAAGTGTTTATTTTACAACCTCTTGCCTCCTGTGTTTCCGTCTGCGCCACTGGGTTTTATCACGCTCTGAGTGAAACCGTGACAAGAATAGGTAACCTACTACCTACCAGCATGTTTAACATAACGTTATCAGCGTTATAATTGCTGTGTGTAGGCAGCGTGTTTCCGTCAACCCGGAAGTGTAGCGTTTTTGTTTTATTCAGCTTATGTGACAGTTTTCCTAAACCTAACCCAGTTACCCTTGTGCCTAAACCTAACCAAGACCCTAAACCTAACCCAAGACACTTTACTCGAAAGTTTAACACTTTGCTAAAGACGGAGCCTGCTATCATCGCTTGTAACGGTGACAATGTACCTTTAAACCTACTAGTAGGGACAGTAGGGGCATGCTGAGCGAATGGGGGTGATAATAAATGATAGGGGCCATTTAATGGACTGATAACATCCGAAGCGGGTGACGACTTCCCCTCAAACTCTTGTCTTCGCTGGCCTCCCTCATTGCCTCCCCTGGTGCAGCAACCTAGGAGATGCAAAGGCGCCAAAGGGCTACGTTGCTCACTTGGCAGCCGTGCTGGGACCCCTACCCACTCCACATGCATTGTGTCTATTTATGTGCTATTTGAGCACTTTGAGATTTTCGTTAATGAAAAGTGCGTTATAAATTAAATTCATTATTATTATTTCATGTGCTGGGGTCTCGCAATGTGAGATATATCATTTCTTATCAAAAGGGTTGCGCCTCCCAAGGCAGTGGCCTCAAGTCACCTCCAACTTCCCATGTCTGTTGTTTTATGTTCTCTTAGATGGCTGTAACTGAAATGTAATTTTGTTATACCTGTACAGTACTCCGGTGCAATGATAATAAAGCTGATTCTGATTCTTTTCAGTCTTTCCCTTAAAATTGTGTATCAGCTCACTGAAGCTGCTGTAGTTTGAGCTCCATTCAGGGGCCAAAGCTTAGCCTTTTTAACCTTTTATAAAATGAAAAATAAGCATTTTGTCAATTTTACCAAGTTTATCATCAGAACAAGACAAATATTGTAAACACTTTTGGCTAATATTTTTTCTTCCTTTTTAGACCATATGCTTATTATCAGTGTCTTTATGAATGAAGAATAGTCAGAAATGGAGCATGCAGTGATCATTTCCTTCGTATTAATGGAACATTTGATTATTTGGTATTTGAAAGGATGTAGATCAGATTTTCAACATTTGAGACGGCAAGCCTTGTTTCATCCCTCAGACACTCGAAAGATCGTTAAGTCAAAGACAGATTACATCAAGTGTGTCTGTACAATTCAGTATTTCCATATTGTGGGATAAACAGAAGCATTATCCCCTCTTGAGGAAAAGTATACTGTATTGATGTTCTGTCTGTGTGATTATGTTAAAATGCAGCAAAATGAGCTTTCACTAAGAGTTTGAAACCTCCACCTCCCACTCTCATGGAAGGCACCTATTATTCTACATCTAATAAGCATTTATTTATTTTTCTTCTGTTTCTGTTAATACGGCCCCAACCGCAACGTGTACTCCAACAAAAGTTATATCAAAACAACTGGCTCGATCTCGAAAAGGGACCTATTACTTTTATTGGCCATCAGAGTTACCACGGTGACATATTTTGCTAACAAATACGCCCTATTTTCATTAGGAATGTATCACGACTCGCTCTCATCTACAACCGTACTTAATTTCAGCTCAATATATCAAAGAATGACTGAGTTATTTTGTGTTTGCTGAGGTAGCCGTGGCAGCCATCTTGAATTCTACAGGTGTGCAGTGGAGAGCATCCTGTGCTCCAGCATCAATGTGTGGCATGGGGGCTGCACAGCTGCAGAAAGAAAAGCTCTGCAGAGAGTGGTGAAGGCTGCACAGAAGTCTGTTGGAGTCAGTCTCCCCACCATCACAGACATTTACACTTCGAGATGCAGGAAAAGAGCCACCTGCATCATGAAAGACCCCACTCACCCAGCACACACACTCTTTGCCCCACTCCCCTCAGGACGGAGGTTGAGGAGCATCAAATGTAGAACCACTAGACTGAGGAACAGCTTCTACCCTGAGGCTGTTAGACTCATGAATAAATAAATAATAAGAATAATCACTGTGAAATATCACAACATGCTGATGCTGATCTGTTTCTTGTTGCTGTGTTCATCTGTGACCATCTGCTCATAAAGACTCATGTTCGTGCTGCTGTTTGTAATGACATTTTTCTATTACTCTAGGGCTTAGTGTATTTCTAGTTGGATGTTTTTCTTAGTTCATATCCTAGATGTTATTACTGTTTTTCTCTTACATTTTGTTGTTGGATGTAACTGGGACCCTGTGTACATAATCTCATTTCATCACATGTACTACATGCGGTGCAAATGACAATAAAGACTCTCTGACTCTGATATTTCCCCATAGGAAATGACACTAACTGCTGCTGTCAAGTCACATGACTTAGAGTGTAGATGTCCCTGAAGAAAACATAAACTCATTGCTGGATATGTTTGAAACACATGGAAAGTATTCATCAGATAAATGTCTAGAAATGATTAACGTTTGGAGCTATTTTGATTCAAGATGGCTGCCACGGCTACCTCAGCAAACACAAAATTGACTATAACTCAGTCATTCTTTGATATATTGAGCTGAAATTAAGTACGGTTGTACTTGTAGATGAGAGCGAGTCGTGATACATCCCTAATGAAAATCAAATTTCCAAGGCCTATTAAAAGTTGTTAAACATACGAGTGAGAAAATATTCATAAAGTTTGTCAAATGAAAATAAATCTATGTTGCATGTCGCCCTGATTTCTAAAGATCAGTATCAACCAGAGAAAACATACTTTCTATTGAATTACTTCATTGAGGTTTACACGTTCATTCAGAAACCAAACATCAACTTTATTTTGACTCATTTAATCAATTTAACACAACTTCGCTCGACTTTTTATCACTCAGAGAAAAACAAGAGCGGAACGATGAAGAGCCGAAGCCGATATAAAGTTAATTTTTAACCGTTTCACTGACTGTCCTTCTGTCTTTGCTCCTCGCCGTCTTTCCGTCTGCCTCTTTTCTTTCCCTCCCTAATGATAATTCAGAACATCACAGATTTGGCACTTGTAGCAGGTCTCGCAGAAAAATTAATTAATGCAAACTCCAAGTGCTATCGAAATTATACATTTAGAGCGTGTGCAGATAGAGAGAAAGAGGAGGAGAGAGATGTGAGGACGTTCTGGTCTCATTAAGAGAGCAGGCAGAGTGAAATTAGTCTGAATATAATGACAGGCCGCACTATCTCATGTAAAAACAGCGCTGTTTTCCTCTCATTCATTGGCACTAGTAATTAGTTTTGGCCCTAAAACTGTCACCTTTTACTCTGGAAAAGGCAGATGTGATTTGAGGTGCAATTTAATCTTGCTTTAATGAAGAACTAATGGACGCATTGCAAATTACTCCCCCCGTCCCCACCTCACAGCCCACCCTGTGTGATTGAACAGAGACTCGGGGAGAGAGAGAGAAAAAAATCTATTTCCTGCTTTTGAAAAGATCAAGAGTATCTTTGATAATGGTGAGAGCTTCACCGGCAGCTTCATTGCGTCGAACCAACAAGCTCTTTTGGATGAATCACAATTCAGTGGAGAGGCGGCCACAATTAGTGACAAAGCAGAGAGAGCGCCGCGGGGCCCCGGCAGGCAAAAAGCCTCTCGGTGCTCCGGGCTCCTTGTTAGAAACAGGCCCTGGAGGTGTCACACAGGAACAATGAAGCTTGATAAATTACCCCTTAAAAAAGATGTGCTACTAATTTTCAATTACACCTATAATGCTGTCCCGATTGGAGAGAGAGAGAAATTGGACGTGTGTTCAGGAGAACAAACATATTCTCGACACTACTCTTGCTGTTTGTGACACTGAAGCTTCCTAAGAGCCCCGGGCGTATTAGCAATAAATTACACTGTGTTTAAAATGACAGCTCATTGGTGATACAAAAAGAGAAACACAGAAAAGGAGAATATTAGTGCCAATAATATCTTGCCATTACTTCAGATTTTTTTTTCTCTCGAAGATAATCGCAGGTAAAAGGACAAAAAAAATTGCATTCTTATGTGATTTAAGCTCTTTTCCAAAGATGATGTTGTTGTTTGCTGGGGGGTGGTGAAGAACATTTATGGAGGTCTTTGTGAGTAGAGAAGCAGAGGAGAGTGTGTGCAGAAGAAGTGCCTGCCTGCAGATCTCTAAACCACTTAAGGAACACTAACAGATGACGTCGTAGAGAATATACCAAGGCTGAATAATAGTCCTTGAAATGGGTGAAAAGGGGATGTGAGAACTGAGGAGGGTCAGACACGTGGAACATGTGTATCTGTCGACTTGTGTATGTGTGTGTCTGTCTGTGTGTGTGAATTTGACTACAGCCAGAGCAAAGCAGAAAGCCTAATGGGAGTGTGGGCTTAACTCGTGCACACAGCCTCGCTACATATCTGATTACTGGGACCAGTAATTTTCTTTCCTTAAATAAGGAAGAAATTGGATAGGATGAATGAAATTTGGCTGTCATATTGCAGTGATGGTGCAGCAGGGAGATTATGTGTTTCACATAATCGTTCATCATTTCCCAACCAGTGTTCGGGCTTAGCATAATGGAATTGGTAAACTGGTTTAAATCAGAACGTGAGGACAGACTATCAGGCTGTGAGGGTCTGTGGTAATGTCTTCAGACCAAGCAGAATATTTTCACCACACACACACACACACACAGCAACACAGTCTGTGCTTCATCACTGTCGGCGCACATCAAATGGTACCTGAAGGCATCCCTAAAACTAAACTGGAAAAAATTGTCTTCGTGTACACATGTAAACACATTTTGTATCCCGTTGCTAATTCAGCAATCTTCATAAAATTGTATCTGTAGGGTCATAAATCACAACATAGACAGAATATTTTGCTTCTGCAGAAAATATGAAATAAATAAAAAGATAAATGTGTTTATACATTAAGAGCGGTCACACGTTTTAGTAATTAACGGAAACATTTAGGAAAACATTGCCGTCCTTTTCTGGTAGCATTTAAAAAAAATTTTTGTATTGGTTGTGTTAAACTTGTGGTTTAAATTTTAGAAGCAAATAAAATAAATTGCCCTGATGCATGCTCAATAATCCAGGTAGAAAAATCTAAAAAAGCTAAGTCTGGTCCTCTGGACATTCAAAAAACAAAAAAAACAAAACAAAGCAAAAAATTGTAGAAACGTTTCGTCTTTCGTCCGAAAGACTTCCTCAGTCTGAGGTGCTGGGTTCAGCTCAGTCTTATAAATAGCACCCTCTCACAGTGTTACACAACCAGTTGGCTGATGACAGCCTGAAACCAGCTGCTCACATGATCAAGGAGGACCATCAGCCTAACAATGGATCGTTAGCACCCTGATGGTTGTTTGCTATTCACAGAGGGCTGAGTGATACCAGCAATCACAGCATTGTAGGAGGGGGACAGTTGAACTCGGAGGCCTCCACCCCTGTTTAATGATGGGCGGTTTCTTTTCACAAAGATGGCCTCCTTTACTCCTCTCTCAAACCATCGTTCCTCTCTATCAAGGATGTGAACATCTTCATCCCTGAAAGAGTGACCGCTGGCCTGGAGATGAGTGTAGACTGCAGAGTCCTGACCTGATGATGTTGATCTTCTGTGCTGGGCCATCCTTTTGGCCAGTGGCTGTTTAGTTTCCCCGATATAAGACTGATCACAGCCCTCCTGACACTGAACAGCATACACAATGTTACTCTGTTTTTGCCGGGGGACTGGATCTTTGGGATGAACCAGTTTTTGCCGTAATGTATTTTGAGGTTTAAAAGCCACTGGGACGTTGTGTTTAGAAAATAAACGTCTCAATGTCTCTGAAACCCCTGCAACATATGGAATGGCCACTGGTCTGGGTTCCTTCTTTTCACCTGATGGCTGGCTGGAGTCCTGTTTGGGTTTCTTCTCTGCTTTCAGGAAGGCCCAGTTAGGATATCCACATTTCTCTAGAGCCTGTTTTGTGTGTGATTTCTCCTTCTGTCTGGCTCCTGCGTTAGTGGGGACGCTGTCTGCTCTGTGGTACAGAGTCCTGATGACTCCTAACTTGTGCTCCAGAGGGTGATGGGAGTCAAACTGTAAATACTGGTCTGTGTGGGTGGGTTTGCGGTACACCTCAGTTTGCAAATTTCCTCTATCAGAAACTGAGACCTCACAGTCCAAGAAAGCCAACCTGCCATTTCTTACATCTTCTCGTGTGAACTTGATATATTTATCCACAGAGTTGATGTGATCAGTGAAATGTTGGACTTCCTGAGATTTAATTTTAACCCAGGTGTCATCAACATACCTGAACCAATGACTTGGTGGTCTCCCCGTAAAGGATGTCAAGGCTCTCTTTTCTACCTCCTCCATGTACAGGTTGGCAACAATAGGAGAAACTGGAGACCCCATAGCACATCCATGTTTCTGCCTATAATATTGCTCCCCATATGTGAAGTAGGTTGACTGCAGGCACAGTTTCAAGAGTTGACACAGTTGCTCTGTGGAAAGTGTGGTCCTGCTGTTCAGAGTGGTGTCTGATTTTAACCTTAAACAGACCACCTCTACTGCTTCATCAACAGGAATGCACGTAAAGAGTGATGTGACATCAAAAGAGACCATTGTTTCATCAGTCTCCATGATGACATCCCTCACCTTATCCACAAAGTCCATGGTGTTCTGTATGTGGTGTTCTGAGCTGCCAACTAAAGGGATGAGTACAGATGCCAGATATTTGGAAACATTGTAAGTGACATTACATTGTAAGATGTAAGTGAATTGTGTGATACAAGTGATTGTAACATTGTAAGTGAAAATAAATTGCCTTTTTTCTGTCTTCTCAAATTTATTTAGAACCACGAAGGTCTGTATGAAAGAAATAAGTTGGAAAGCAAACAACTCTATTATGCTGTTTTAAATTTTTTTATGCGCTCCAAACAATTTTTATATTACCTTGATGAACTTTAGCTCTTTTATTTAAGTAAATTAAAGCAAACCACTTTCATTAGTACTAAATATTTGCCCGTCTGAAGAGCACTGGAGAATCATATTAAAATAAATATGTATTTATGTCACAAACGATGCTGGTTTTTACTGTTTCTGACTTAAGGCAATTCCAGTAATTAATGTTAGGAAACACAATATTTTATTTTATGTTTTTAATGTGTTTTGGGACAACAAATTTTTTGTTACCCAAGTGTTCCAGATAAAATTTTGTGAATGAGAAAACAAATGTAGCAAAATACTTTGTATGTTCATGTGGGAGCAAATTATAAATTACGTTTAAACCAGATTTTAGACACAAATGAGCTCATCTTGACATAGTAAAATATATTTCATTCAAAACTCCATACTGTGTTCTGCATGTTTTTACTGACACATCCTGGTAATGTTAACATGCTGAGCTGTGTGGTTGTATCATCAGGACCAATCTGCTCCACATCACTTCAGCCCCCCAAGAGGCTGCCTGTCGGCCACTAGATGTCACAGTGGCTGTTTGTAAAATATGAGAAGGGATTTTTTTTTTCACTCTGTTCAAGTAAAGAGGATAAATTGGGTATTTTCCTTTCTATTTTAGAGTAATCCTTCACAAGACAGTTTGCAGCCTAAATCAATGATTTCACAGATGCATCCAAAAATCATTGGCGCTGAGCTGTATTGTTTGATGGAACAAATTATGTTGCCTCAGTCTGAGGAAAACCACACGGCTGAATGTGAAGGTATTCTCTCTTAATGCCTTTTAAGTACTGTAGTAATATTTCACCAGGCTGATGTTTTTAAAGCATTTACTGGATTTTAACATCTAACAGTGACGTGCTCTGCTTCAAATGAGCAAGAATTTGTTAACGTTTTATGAAGTGAGTTAGCAACAATGAATCTGATGTAGGATTTCATTTATGTGCTTCAATGAGCAAAACACACTTATCTTTATGGCTAAGAACATGAATCGGGGGAGGGTTACTCCTTGGGGCATATTAAATGGAAAATGTGAGTTCCCATTCCATATCAAAACAGAACAAGAATCCAGTAAAGGCTTTGCTCCTTTTAAACTTTAATTTTCAGTGTTTATTTTTTCACGTTGAACTGCAGACACGCTTGTCAGTTGTATAATATTAGACACATCAATTTAGCCCCATTGCAAAAACTAAATTGGATTTTGATAAGTTTCCTGTTGATTTAATTGATTCTGAGTACAGTACAGTATCTTGTTTTATTTGGCAGGGTGGATATCCACCTCATACACCCTTTTTTTTTTGTAATCGTGGATTTTTATTATCATTCTGGAAGAAATATTGCCCACCAGGAGAAAAATGCTTCAGTGTAGGACAAATGTCACAACTCAGCATGACCTTGGACTGACCGACACACACAATAGTAACGCAGTGACCGAGACGGGATTCAGTCAAGCAAAACGACAAAAGAGCCAAGCAATCAGAAGTTTCTCAAAGAAGAAATGAGGTCCAAATATAGTTTTTACACATTTCTTCTTCATAAGAATCACGAGTTGCTGTTATGCTGGGTTTAACAATTTTAACAGAACTTTTAGTGGATATAAACATAGAATTATTTGTGGTGACTGAAACATCCCATGTGAAGTATTAATAGTGCTACAATTATTAGATTAATAACATCCTCCATCTCCATAGATAATAATGTTATTATTTGTGTGCATGTGTTCATTTGTCTGCAGTGTTAGCAAAATATCTTATAAACCACTAGACAGATAGCATGAAAACTTTCAGAACATCTAACCATTGAATAAACCCCATTCAAGTTATATAACACAATTATAGTACCACATTTAATTTATTGTGTTGATGTCTAGGGAACAGCGTGCAAAACTTTAACAAAGCCTATTTTTATCCTACAAAAAAGAGCTATAAGAATTATAACAAGAATGCATTATTATCATCCAACAAGCATACTACTGTAGTCTGTAAATTGAAACTATTGAAGTTTTATGATCTGGTGGAATATAACATTTTTTTATTAATGCATAAAGCACAAAATTACAAACTACCTCTAAATATTCAAAAGCACTTTGTAAAAAGGAAAAGTTGTGACATGATGTTGGAAATTTGCACATTTGTCACAACATATATATCTTATATCATTCAGCTCTGTTCGTTTTTGCAAAATAAATTATAAATATATTAAAATTTCATTCCAAGTTATGGTAGTTTTTTCTCTGGGACACGCCCCTAAAAATCTGCGCACTTCCGCAAAACGTCATTGTGACGTACCCGTGGGTAGCCGCTGCTCAACGCGCATGTAAATAATAATGGCGGAGCATGTCGAACAAACACAACCTATTGTTAGTACATGAATGTATTAAAGCAATCGAAGGGTTATTATTCATCCTATACAGTTATTGGACACTCGATCAATTGAAAAGTGATTTAGACACGGTTTATTTCATACACAGTAGCTAAGTGAGGATAGCTTCATGATGTGGCTTCTTTGTTCTTGGGCTAAGCTAACAGAGTCCCGATCGCGTCTGAGCTCTATCATTTTAAGACAGTAAATCATACAAAACTCTCATTAATGGTTACTGTTGCACCGAGGGACTGAGAGAAACGCAATTTCATTCCTGTGTATGTCCTGACCTGTACATATTGCAGTTCTGACAATAAAGTTGACTTTGACTTTGATTAATAAACCCTCCCTGAATAAAAAAAAAAGACAGATGTTACCTGATCGGCAGTAAGATGGTCACTGCAGACGACTCTTTGGTATGACACCATAGGTCCCTCTTCTCTGTACTTGTCCATTATAGGTGAAGTTTCTCATCTTTTGGGAATTTGTGAAGGCTCACTTGTTCACTGCTGATATTAGAACACCTAAATGCGCTACAACGTGACGGCATTTTTCAAGTTACACAAAAAAAAGAGGCGATCTTTCAGAAAAAGAATCTGTATGGCAAGCAGTTAAAACACCAGACAAACGGGCAAGGCTCTGCCTTATGCCCACATGTACGTCACAATGACGTTTTGCGGAAGTGCGCTGATTTTTAGGGGCGTGTCCCAGAGAAAAAACTACCATAACTTGGAATGAAATTTTAATATATTTATAATTTATTTTGCAAAAACGAACAGAGCTGAATGATATAAGATATGTTATATGTATATGATATAAGATATGATTTATGATGTTGTGACAAATATGCAATTTTCCAACATCATGTCACAATACCTTTAAGCCAGGGAACAGACATTTTTGTTAAACCACAGTATAGAACCTGTTTAAAGGGTCGGTTTACTTTAATACATGGAATAGTTTTATGGAATAGTTTGGAAAATAATGTCAAAAAAGCTAAGTCAATGTCTATATTTAAGAAAATGATTAAGAATAAATTCTTAAATAAATGTATATATAAATGTAAAATTGCAAATGTACTATAAATCAGCAATTGTTATGAGTTATTAATTTTGTTCATAGATAATCATTGTTTGAATTGATTGTTGAATAAATTTTTGTTTTAAGAAGGGGCAGATATTATAAGAATTTTTATTCTTATTCTGCTTCTTTTAATTTTAAATCTGTTTTTTTTTTCCATATGCTTTGGGATTGTTTCTTTTGTGTTTTAAATTTGAAATGAATAAATAAAATAAAATAAAATAAGTTGGCTGCCACAGCTAACTAACACAACTTACCAAACACAAAAATGGCTACAAATCAACAAGTTTTACAAACATTTGGCTAAAATTCTGTGTGGTAGTAGCTGAGAGTCCACCCAACACATACTTTAAACACGAAGTGATTGTAAAACATCTGTATTTAAAATATTGTCTTTAATTGTTACAGTCAACTCTTCCTGTCTGTTTGCAACTCAACAAAGACCACTGGATGGATTTTAATGAAACTTTCACAAAGTACTGTAATCACAAAGTGTACAGTGCATCTAAAATTAAGTTTTAAAGCCGACCCACTTCAAAATGGTCACCGCAGCTCATCAGCCTCAGCCAACACAAAAATGACAGTTTTTCTTACAGGTACTGAGCTAATTGTGGTGTAGTAACTGAGAGTCATTCTCAAAACTTTGTACTTCAAGAGTTAACAGAGCATGTGAGATCTTGCAACTATACTGTACATGAGATGGTGCATGACTTAATTTAAAAAGTTGAACCAAAACTGCTATGACATCATCTATTTTTATCATATGATCTTAGTTTAAGGCTAGGATGAAAGATGATGAATATGAATACAGTATATGAATATATATGTATACAGTGTATATGGATGTAACTGAGTTTTATTTTTACATTATTACCGATGTGAAGTTTGTCATATTTTTTTTATTCTTCAGAATAGGAGGGGCAATCTGACCGCTACGAATGGGGATGATAATAAATGATAAGGGCCATTTAATGGATGATGACATCTGAAGCGGGTGGTATAAAAAGAGCTTCTCAGAGTGTCAGTGTCTCTCAGAAGTCAAGATGGTAAGAGGATCACCAATTCCACCATTGTTGCACAGAAAGATAGCGCAGCAATACCAGAATGGTGTTACCCAGCGTAAAATAGCAAAGACTTTTAAGTTAGCATCATCAACCGTGCATAACATCATCAAAAGATTCAGAGAATCTGGAACAATTGCTGTGCGTAAGGGTCAAGGCCGTAAAACTCTACTGGATGCTTGTGATCTCCGGGCCCTTAAACGTCACTGCACCTCAAACAGGAATGCCACTGTCAAGGAAATAACAGAATGGGCTCAGGAATACTTCCAGAAAGCATTGTCAGTGAACACAATCCACCGTGCCATCCGCCGTTGCCAGCTGAAACTCTACAGTGCAAAGAGGAAGCCATTTCTAAGCAAGCTCCACAAGCTCAGACGTTTGCACTGGGCCAGGGGTCATTTAAAATGGAGTGTGGCAAAATGGAAGACTGTTCTGTGGTCAGATGAGTCACGATTTGAAGTTCTTTATGGAACACTGGGACGCCATGTCATCCGGACCAGAGAGGACAAGGATAGCCCAAGTTGTTATCAACGCTCCGTTCAGAAGCCTGCATCACTGATGGTATGGGGTTGCATGAGCGCTTGTGGCATGGGCAGCTTGCATGTCTGGAAAGGCACCATTAATGCAGAGAACTATGTTCAGGTTCTAGAACAACATATGCTCCATCTAGACGTCATCTCTTTCAGGGAAGACCCTGCATTTTTCAACAAGATAATGCCAGACCACATTCTGCAGCAATCACAACATCATGGCTACGTAGGAGAAGGATCCGGGTACTGAAATGTCCAGCCTGCAGTCCAGATCTTTCACCTATAGAGAACATTTGGCGCATCATAAAGAGGAAGGTGCGACAAAGAAGGCCCAAGACGATTGAACAGTTAGAGGCCTGTATTAGACATGAATGGGAGAGCATTCCTATTTCTAAACTTGAGAAACTGGTCTCCTCTGTCCCCAGACGTCTGTTGAGTGTTGTAAGAAGAAGGGGGGATGCCACACAGTGGTAAAAATGGACTTGTCCCAACTTTTTTGGGATTTGTTGACGCCATGAAATTTTGAAACAACATATTTTTCCCTTAAAATTATACATTATCTCAGTTTAAACTTTTGATCTGTGATGTTTGTGTTCTATTCTGAATAAAATGTTAGATGTTGGCACCTCCACTTGCCTGGCCCTCGCCTTCCTGCACAGCTCCGCTTAATTCTCTTCACTGCTCGAAGCGAAGTGAAGGACAAGGGTCTGGTTTTAACCAGGCTACACCTCCACATCATTGCATTCAGTTTTTATTCACAATTTGTTTAGTGTCCCAATTTTTTTGGAATCCGGTTTGTATATTCATTGTTATTTATGTTGAAGATGAGACTAATTATGTGGCTTAATGATGTAAATTTATGTTAAATACCACTGTACATCACAGTCAGCTCTCCCTTTATTAAACACCAACCTGATTTTCTCTTGCTATTAAAAATACAGTGAACCTGAGTGTGTCTGTTGTGAAGTCAATCTACTGGACCTGAGACAAACAAAGAGGGTTACATATATATTTACGTTGAACCTATCCTTGTTATTCACAGTGAGGTAATATAAATGCACCTAACAATAATTTCTGTTCAGTTTTTATCCTAACAACATTTAATTGACCAGATTTGAAACCTCACAGCAATAACTTGACTCCCGACTCCTTCAGGAACACCTGTCGTCCTCCCGGCATCCTTTGCGTGTCCAACATGGAGGAACTCGCGGTGGAGATCCGTGGCTCCAACGGCGCTTATTATAAGGTAAATACCGGCCTATCTTCGGGGCTATAAACGTTACCTTTCATTATCCAATATAATTTGTTGAGTAACGTCTCTTGGATTGCAGCTTTATGTTCTGACTGGCTCTAAATCTGTTCAAATTCTTGTTTTAATCGCAAAGCTAACCACATTAGCTGGTTAAGCTAACGTTGCTAAGTCTTCGGCTAGCGTCACTTTTTAATCGACTTTTTACAAACACCCAAGAGAAGAAATACATTATTCATGCGGTACGTCGAATATAAAACAGGTAAAAGCTTATTTAAACTTTTATTATGGCTGTAGCGTTCATTAGCTAAAAGTTAGCTAACACGCTAACCGCGGTTGGTTTCTAGCTGAAATATAAGGCTCTAGCTACACTAGTCTCTTATTTTTGTTACTTTTTGGCGTTTATTAACGGTTTTAGATGGCCAAAATTGATGTTCAGATGTTTTGACCAAAATTGATGTTCAGATGTTTTGACCAAAATTGATGTTTAGATGTTTTGCGTGTATGTGTGGACAGCACCACGCCTGCCTGCTTTCTGTCTCCGTCTATTATTTGATACTTCATCATGTTCAAGCTATCTGTGAGCCAGCTGTTCCCCGTCAGTCCTGACCAGCTGGTATGTCAGCAGAGGGTCGCTGATACCCAAGACTTACAAGCTATTTCTAGACCTGCAACCTAAAATGATACTCTTATCTTTTCCCCACTTCTTTCTTTCTCGTGTCGTTCTGTTCCTCGTCTTTGTTTCTCATTTCACCTTCTTGGCCCAGATGATCCAGATTATTATTGAGACAACTATTAATATATTCTTTATTGATTTTCACTGTTGAAAAAGCTCATGTTTTTTTAAATGAAATGTTTGGCACGTCCAGGCAGAATCTGTAACTCTTGAGTTATGTAAAGGTGTGACTTTTTATAGCTTTATTGAAGCTTTCTGGCACAAATTTCCACACAAGACAGTCACAAGGCTTGTATAAAGGTGTTTGTTATCCATATTTGAAAACAGATTTAATATATTAGAACCCTTCCAGAACTTTTTTGGTTTTATTTATGTCTATTCAACACTGTTGACTGTTGGTGTTGATGTGCAAATCTTGTGATTAACCATGATTCAAGTACCGTAATTTATTGTCATACACAGAATAACAGTGCGAGTTATTTTCACACAACTGCAATAAATGCTAAACTAGACTAAAATAAAGAAATAAACTTGATTCATAATTAGGACATAGGTAAAATAACTAATTTCTATGTGTATTCTGATTATAGGTGAAAAGCAGTTGTGCAATAATGTTACAGTTCCACAATCGGCAAAAAATATTTTTGTGTAAACTTGTACATATTTATGTTCTAAAGGTTTAATTAAATGGTTCATAAGATATTTTACTTAACATGGCAGAAAAACATATGCGCACACCTTTATTTTTGGTGGTGGGCAACATTAATTGATTTCCAAGCTTTTAATTCAATTCGGTTTATTTATAAAGCGCCAAATCACAACAGAAGTTGTGTCAGGGCACTGCACAAAAACATTCACGTACATATAAAGTCAGTTAATAACGTTATTTATCTTAAGGAGCCAACAGACCGCTTTGCGTTTTCACTTCATCGCAGTCTCCCATTAAAAAGAGCTCATAATTATGCTTGTGATTTAAATATTTCAGATATGTAAGGTTTTCATTTCTCACAATTAAAAAATATCTGCTCTTGCCAAGCAAAAATAATAGGGGGAAAAAAAAGAACTAAAATAGAACATGAACATTTGAGAACAATGTTCTAGTTACTCTTGACTATACTTTACTTAGAAGATCAGTGGTTATAGGTTGATACCTGTTTGACGTTACTGACCGGTGTCGAACTCTTAAGCAAATGGGAGAACTGTTGGTTGAAGTGTGCACGTGTGAGTGCATTTGTGTAAGAGCTCAACAAAACAGGGACTCAATTGAAAAAACAAAAAAAACAAAAAAAAACTGAATTTCAGTATTTCAGAAATATTAGCTTTTTGTCCTTTTGTGTGTCCTGCAGGGCTCTATCAAAGATATCCACGATGACTCTCTCACCGTTGCCTTTGAGAACAAGTAAGCTTTTGTTTTTTTACTTGTCAACTTATCAAGTCCAAAATCGAAAGACAAATTTACCATTACACATTTATTTTAGACAAATGTACCATTACACATTTATTTTAAATAAAGTATGACAGAGGATTGTATTTTAGTTGGCAGCCAGAACGCCAGGTGCCCTTCAGTGATGTCAGACTACCACCACCTGCTGATGCTAAAAAGGACATTGGAGAGGGCGAGGAGGTGGAGGTGAGGCAGACGCATGAAGAATTTTAACTTGTTGTTTATTGTTCCTTTTTTGTTTAAGCCTTACTCTTTCTTTTTTAATATCCTGGTAGATATTTTCCAGAGCTAATGAGCAGGAGCCTTGTGGATGGTGGTTAGCTAAAGTCCGCATGATGAAAGGAGATGTGAGTACTGTATTGTTTTTTTGTGTGTGTGCTAATCTTTTAAACTATACATTCCTATAAATAAAAAATCTTTCAGAAACATTTCATTTAACAATACTCAAATCTGCTTGCTTGTTGCTACATTATAATCCAATTTATGTATAAAATGTATTTTTATTTAAGTTGTATTAACTCAACTTACTGTACTCAACCTTTTTTCAGTTCTATGTGATTGAGTACGCAGCCTGTGATGCCACCTACAATGAAATCGTAACCTTTGACCGTCTGCGACCAGTCAACACCAACAAGGCTGTTACCAAGAACACCTTTCACAAATGCACTGTCCCTGTTCCACAGGATCTACAGGAAGCGTATGTTAGATCACTATCAGAATGATCCGTAGTAGAAAAGTAAAAGCAGATGTTGTTCTTTTGATTTTTACTTTAGCAATCATTTCCCCCTGTATTAGGTGTCAGAATGAGAATGCACATAAAGAATTCAAGAAGGCTGTGGGAGCCTGCCGCATCTCATACTGCCCAGAGACCAGCGAACTAGTGATTGTGGTAACTATAGCTTGCTGAAATCTGGTGGTATTTGGATATTTCTAATACCTCATGTTTGTGCAGAGAGTAACAGCTATGCACTCTCCATATTTGTGTAATTATTTTAATTGTGTGTTTGTGTGTGTGTCAAGTCCACCAATGACACAACAGTGAAGCGTGTCTCTTTGCTGAGTGACATGCACCTGCGCAGCCTCAAAACCAAGCTGATGTTAATGTCACGCAACCAGGAGGCCACTAAACATCTGGAGGTCAGTAATAAGAATTTATATTTTCAATATTTTACTGTAGCATACATAATAAATATTATCATCGGAACAGGACAATGGGCAATCTTTTACTAAATGTGCTTTACTGAGATACCTCAAAACACATATTGGTATATAAGGAACATATTAAATGTCCTTGGGTGTCCTGAAAGGTGCTTTTAAATAAAATGATTACATGTATTATTATTATTATTACATTGTAATGTTGACTTATTGTGTTGTATTTTGCAATAGGATTTAATTAATGAATAAAAGTGTTTGTTGTGTTGATTGTTGTAGACCTCCAGACAACTGGTCTCATCCTTCCAACAAGAGTTTACAGTTAGACTAGATCTGATGGGCCTGGCCATTGGCAGCCATGGTAACAACATCCAACAAGCACGCAGAGTTCCAGGCGTCACCGCCATTGAATTGGATGAGGAGACGGGAACTTTCAGGATTTATGGAGAGGTAGGGCAGTGTGTGATGCTCACAAGTAGGGCAGTGTGTGATGCTCACAAAACAAGAGTAAACAAATGCACTAAAATCAAAAATTCAGATGCATATTTATTTATTTCTGTAGCGCTTTACACAACCACGGTGATGGTGACAAGTGCTTAACAAAAACAGTAACATGACAACAAGTTAAAAGCAAGAAAAACACAATAAAATAACAAAAAGAGAACCAGAAATGTCACCACATATTTAAGTACTAAAAGCCTGTTGGAATAAAAAAAAGTCTTAAGCTTCGATTTAAAAAGGCCAAGTTCAGTAATCTGAACTACAAAAAGTCCAAAAACTATTTGTACTTGCAAATCTATTCACAGTTCATTTACATTCAATGGACAATTCAAATGTGAGCATGGGGAAAGTTCACAGCTGGCACTGTAACAAATTAACTGTTTTCTAAGGTTAGGCTAAGTATGGCTTAAAATCACAGAATACTTACCTGATGAGTAGGGGTGTAACGATACACAAAACTCACGAGACGAGATTTTAACATTAGTTCAAGAAAACTTCAAAGATCGGTTTTATGCCGCAAAAAGGCTTTTATTCTGTTTTAACATGTATTACAAACCCAACTGATGTCTTCATTTTACTGATTGAATCTCCTTAGACCTTAGAACGTTCAACTTTGTTTAAAAAAAATAGATATTCACGCAGGACTTTCCAAAAATTGAACATAAATATCCGCATCAGCACTGAATCTGCAGCCGTCACTCACCAGTGTTGCCAGATTGGGCGGTTCACCGCGATTTTCCTTCTGACTTTTGCGGGTAAAGAGTGCTTTGGGTGGGTGGGACTCTATCTGGCAACACCGGTCACACCGGTGTTTACACAAGTGTGTCTTTACATTCGGGGCAGCGTCGGCAGCGCCGGGACCCTCCATCAATGTAGAGGCGTCTGCGGCACCGGGACCCTCCATCAGTAGTTGGGGCGTCTTCTATAGCAACTTCATCCGGCGAAGCCATGCTGTCCGTGACGCTGACTTGCTAGGGGCTCTGCTAGCGCTAGCATTAGCATCTCGCGAGACAATGTTACCTCTCAACGAGAGATATCGCGGGAGTTTAATATTGCGAGATCTCGTACAACGAGATCTCGTTACATGCCTACTGATGAGTTTGCAAAATGTCCTGTTTTCATAAAATAATCAGTGTTAAAACAAGAAAAAAACTACCTTTGTTAAATAAATTAAAATTTTGCCCTAACATTTATTTTACTTTTCAGTTTGATTACAGTAATTTGTATATTTATGTGTGTTTATATGTGCTGTGTTATTTTACAGTGATACTCTACTTCCACCACTGTGTACTTCGTTGATGCATTTTGATTTATATTTGTTGAAGTGAACCTTTATGTGCATATTTAATATGTCTGATTGCACATGATTTTGTGTAGACAGAGGAGGCGGTAAAGAAAGCCAGGAACTTCTTGGAATTCGTGGAAGATTCTGTCCAGGTGCCAAGGAACCTCGTTGGTACGTTTGTGTTTTGTTAGGTGGTGACTGTTGCCACATTCATAGCATTTCTTTTTACCATGGAAAAACTAAATTATTACAGTAAATAAAACTGTTAAAATGGTAGAATATTTATCTACTGATGTTATTTTCTTTAGCTTTCAGGTGTTGTTTGTTTGTTTGTTTTTACTTCACATGCCTCTGCATTCTAACACATCTGTCTATCCAATGTCTCTAGGCAAAGTCATTGGTAAGAATGGTAAGGTCATCCAGGAAATTGTGGACAAGTCTGGTGTGGTGAGAGTCAAAATAGAAGGAGACAACGACAACAAACAGTCCAGACAGGAGGTAAGCCTGCTACTCCAACATGCTCACTGTTTTTCATGAAGCAAATCTTAAAGCATTTAATAGTTAAATGAAAACCTTTTTTTCAAATTATGTATAATTTGTCAACTGTCTCATACTAACATGCACGCTGTGGATTTATGTTTTGTTGACGCAGGGAATGGTCCCATTCACCTTTGTCGGTACTAAGGAGAGCATTGGCAACGTTCAGGTGTTGTTGGAGTACCACATTTCTTACCTGAATGTAAGACCCCAACGTTTCTGTTGAATTGGGCTTGTTTTAAGTGCATGCTTGTTTGTTTTGGGGAATCATTTCTTTACTGAATTCCATATTCAAATAAGATATTTCTTTGGTTGCCTTAAATGCTTCTTCTTTGATCAGTTTCGCTTATACAAAGTTTATCAGGCCTTTCTTTGCTCACTAATCACTGCTGCCAGGTTTAAACATGGTTTAAGTTGGTGCTATGATCAGGTTTAGTAGTAGAATTGTTCTTAACAGAAAATATACTGTTTGCCTAATGTAATAATAACTTTATTACTAATTTCTTAACGCTTTTCATAACTAACCCTGTGCTGCTCTGCTGTGTGTTGTTGCACTCTATGTACACGTGCGACCTGTGCTGTTTACATGTTTGGTTCAGCATTTCTGCTTCCTGTTTGCTTTGCAATGTATGAAGGACATGGTAGAGCTTCTTATAGAGAGTCAGCAGTTAGAGGAGGAGCTGAGGCGAATTGTGGATTATATGCAGGGAAGCAGCCTAGCAAGATTCAGAATAAGCGGCACAAGGTGCTCTGGATGTAATGTAGATGTGCGTATGATATCTATGCATGTGCATCCAGTGATGACCTTCAAAATGTCAGCTTTGCCTG
This sequence comes from Garcialebias charrua, assembly GCA_038048925.1. Lineage (NCBI taxonomy): Eukaryota > Metazoa > Chordata > Actinopteri > Cyprinodontiformes > Rivulidae > Garcialebias > Garcialebias charrua. Next base: position 20,463 of record JBBPBX010031535.1, read on the forward strand.
TTTTTTTTTTTTTTAGAGCCTGAGAATGTGAATCACTCGCACTTCTCTTATCTCTTCGTTTTCTCCTTGTTCTGTTTGTTCTCTCTAAGGAGGTTGAGCAGCTTCGTCTCGAGCGGATGCAAATTGATGAACAGCTGCGACAGGTCACCCAGAGTCACCGACCAGTTGACAGGGAGCGTGGAGATAGGGGAGAGAGAGGAGCATATAATACAGACAACGGCGCCAACGCCGCCTCGTCTTCCAGTGGTGGAAGTCGCTCCTACAACAGTCGAGGTCGTGGGCGCAGAGGCTATAACTACAATACTGGATATGGTAGCACATTTTAAACTTAAGCTTACATAAATTCAACTTGTGCCAAATATCATATTCTGCTCATTTTTTTTGTCTTTGTTCGTTTTTATATGTGCATTTATTTTTTTATATTCAGGCACCAACTCAGAGCAGTCAAACGCCTCTGAGACCGATTCAGAGCGTAAAGACGAGCTCAGCGATTGGTCCCTGGCTGGAGAGGACCAGGATGGGTGAGCTGCGTTCTATGTTTAAACTTAAAAAAAACTGCGAACATGTGTAGTTTAGGTGAAACATAAATCTTTACAGTAATTGTTGAAGTTTTTGCAGGATGTTTTCTAAAGACTCAGTTTTGTTTGCTTTATTGGACTTTCAGGAAAAGAGAGAGGGGGCCTACACCACAAAGAGATAGTCGCAGAAGACCAGGACCCGGCAGAGGGCGAGGAGGACCTGGAAGGGGTCGAGGAGGAAGAGGATACAGCAACAGCTATGGTACAATTCACTTTACAGTAGTCCCTCGTTTATCTTGGGGGATCCGTACCCTGAAGCCCCACGATAAGTGAAAAACCACGATGTAGGTATGGTAGTACAAGTACTAAGTAGTAGTTTATATTAGTATTTATATATAGATATATGTATAGATATAAAGGTGTTTTAAACCCTTTCCACACTTGCAATATTCTAAACAATATTTCTAAACTCTAAAGCTCTAAAAGATCACAGAATGTCATAATTTCAGCTCCCTGCCTCCTCTGCTCTTTGCCACCTGCAAGCACTCTTGGCCACGCCCACTTAGCTCTGCATGAGAACAGCTGATCAGCTGCAACAGGAAGTTCATCCTGCAGTAAGTCTGCACAAAGGTGCAGCAGGTGTGGCTCATCCATCGTGTGGCTCATCCATCAATCAGACAGTTGTGTGTCATGTCCAATCTTATTTTGAAAAACCGCGATAGAGTAAGTCTGCAATAAGCGAAGTAGCGAGGGACTACTGTACAATAATTGTTAATGTAAAGCGAAGTCAGATGGCATCATCTCATCAAATCACAACCTGCTGCCTCTGAATATTAATGTCATTTTGCTGCAGCCCCTCGGGATCATGAGAACTACCACTCTTATGGAACTTTAGAGGCAAACACTGAGACAGACCAGACAGCTGATACAGATGCTAGTGAGTCCAACTTGCCAGCCAACCGCCGCCGAAGGTCACGAAGACGCAGAACGGATGAGGACGCCACACTGATAGATGGCATGAGCGAGTCTGACAACGCCTCAGTCAGCGAAAATGGGATAGGTATGAAGCACAAACTGTTGTGGAATTCTGTTTTACAATCATTAGCAATTCACACACAAAAACTTGAAATTGTATGTACCGGTAGATAAGAGCCAAGTTCCTGTTGTCACAGTTTAAACAGTTGTACAACAGATGTAAAAATAGTTTACTTCTTGGTTCATGCAAGTGATGATAAAAGTAAACATTTAAAGAGAGAACTTTTAAAAAGCTTAAAAAAAACTGTGCCATGACAGTTGAAACAAATAAAACAATTTTACAGGACGTTCACATCCCCAAAGTTAAAAGTTGTCAGGATTGTGCCGTTGTGCACCTTTTCCCATTTCAAAGTAAAAAGTAGTGACTGCAGTTTAAAGACAAAAGGATACTGAAGGCACCCATCCTTCTGTTTGTGACAACCTAACATTCCTAGAGCACTCCGAAGTAAAACCTCAGCGCCGCAATCGTAGCCTGCGTCGCCGAAACCGCCTGCCAGAGGAGAGGCAGCCAGGTAACCATCACCTGCTCGTGTGGTCATTGCTTCAGCGGCTCAGCTTGGAAGTTGTGCACTTTTCCTCGTGATGTTTGTGTGGCCCCAAAAAACACAACAAAAACTTTCAAAAAACAACCTGAGAACTAACCAGCATGCATGCTGCTCGTTTTTATTTATTTATTAATCAATGTGGGTTTTTACTGTAATGGGAAATGTTATCCTAATACTTTACAAGAGTTTCTAACAAAATAAACACGTATGCATATAGTAAATATGTTATACAGTTTTTATGGGCAGAAAACTTTATTTACTAACTACTTAGCTTAAATATGTCTGTTACATTGTCATTTACAAGAGCTGCAATCTGAGTTTGTGTCTTCCATTATTAAAAACGTGACTATAATCTTTTTTATAAGTCTAAAATACTTCCTTTTAACATAACTTTTTTTGCAGTTTTCTATATCCTGGACGAACATTTCCTCTTTTTTGTAGACATGTACGCAGGTTTGAACATGTCTAACTTTGCAAGTTCCACTGTTGCCTTTTGTTCTAGTCATTCACACACGTTGAAAAACCAGATTTGCTGAGCATTTTTCAGTACTAATCTTTTAAACGTATTTTAGTATAAGGTTTGTGTTCTGTTACGTTACCGAAGGTTTTGTTTTCTGTTTCTATATTTGTGCAGTGACTGTGGCTGACTACATATCCAGGGCTGAATCTCAGAGCAGACAGATGATGGCCAAGGACACCAAGAAGAACAAAGATGTGGTCAGTACATAAATGCTACATGTCAACACATCAAATCCATCCAACCATTGTCTTCCGCTTATCCGGGGTCGGGTCGCGGGGGTAGCAGCCTAAGTAGGGAGGCCCAGACTTCCCTCTCCCCAGCCACTTGGAGCAGCTCCTCTGGGGGAATCCCAAGGCGTTCCCAGGCCAGCCGAGAAACATAGTCCCTCCAGCGTGTCCTGGGTCTTCCTCTGGGTCTCCTCCCGGTGGGACATGCCCGGAACACCTCACCAGGGAGGCGTCCAGGAGGCATCCTAACCAGATGCCCGAGCCACCTCAACTGGCTCCTCTCGATGTGGAGAAGCAGCGGCTCTACTCTGAGTCCCTCCCGGATGACTGAGCTTCTCACCCTATCTCTAAGGGAGAGTCCAGACACCCTGCGGAGAAAACTCATTTCAGCCGCTTGTATCCGAGATCTCGTTCTTTCGGTCACAACCCAAAGCTCATGACCATAGATGAGGGTGGGAACGTAGATCGATCGGTAAATTGAGAGCTTTGCCTTTTGACTCAGCTCTCTCTTCACCACGACAGACCGGTACAGCGCCCGCTTCACTGTGGACGCTGCACCTATCCGCCTATCGATCTCACGCTCCAGTTTTCCCTCATTCGTGAACAAGACCGAGATACTTAAACTCCTCCACTTGGGGCAGGACCTCCTCCCCGACCCGGAGAGGGCACTCTACCCTTTTCCGGCTCAAGACCATGGCCTCGGATTTGGAGGAACTGATCCTCATCCCGGCCGCATCACACTCAGCTGCAAACCGCTCCAGCGAAAGCTGTAGATCACGACCTGATGAAGCCAATAGGACCACATCATCTGCAAAAAACAGAGAAGTGATTCTGATGGTGTGATCACACCGAACAGCGTTTCAACGGCAGGAGCGTCCAGCTTACATGCAAAGTCAATGGGGGACGCGCTTCCAGCCGCGTCTTGGCGTCGGGCGTCACGTCACGTGCGTGTTGAGCGTGCTGGAAAGCGTTTTTCCGTGCACGTGAACCCGCGTCAGCCTCCAAACCACGCATTCACCATGCTGAAGATTTCGCGGTTCAAACGTTCAAACGCCGTTCAACTCTCCCTGATTGGTTGATCAGGGAGAGTCGGGGGGAGAAGAGAGGGGGTCAGGGGGAGAGTCCCTATGTGACGCGGAAACGATTGCGCAACTATGTGACGTATTGTTTGTGGGACACAGAAAAAACCCGCGGAGTCATGGACTATGGAAGAGAAACTCATTGTAGCTGTGTGTTCGCGACAAGTCCTTCACGACCAGTCAAGTCTGCTCTACAGAGACAGAAATAAAAAGCTCCTCGCCTGGCGGAGTGCAGTGAGGACTCGGTATACCGGTAAGCTCCTCCCACACACCCAGCAGCAGTTTCGCGTTCAGGTCTGGACACCAAGTGCGTCCACTTGCGTGCGTGACGAGCTTTTTGGAAGTTGAAACGCTGTTCGGTGTGATCACACCATAAGGCCACCAAAACGGATCCTCTCAACACCTTGGCTGCGCCTAGAAATTCTGTCCATAAAAGTTATGAACAGAATCGGTGACAAAGGGCAACCTTGGCGGAGTCCAACTCTCACTGGAAACGAGCCTGACTTACTGCCGGCAATGCGGACCAAGCTCTGACACCGGTCGTACAGGGACCTAACAGCCCATATCAAAGGGCCTGGTACCCCATACTCCCGGAGTACCCCCCACAGAACCCCCCGAGGGACGCGGTCGAATGCCTTCTCCAAGTCCACAAAGCACATGTAAACTGGTTGGGCAAACTCCCACGCACCCTCCAGGACCCTGCTGAGGGTGTAGAGCTGGTCCAGTGTTCCACGACCAGGACGAAAACCACACTGCTCCTCCTGAATCCGAGGTTCGACTATCCGACGGACCCTCCTCTCCAGAACCCCTGAATAGACCTTACCAGGGAGGCTTAAGAGTGTGATCCCCCTATAGTTGGAACACACCCTACGGTCCCCCTTTTTAAATAGGGGAACCACCACCCCAGTCTGCCAATCCAAGGGAACTGCCCCCGATGTCCACGCAATATTGCAGAGTCGCGTAAGCCAACACAACCCCACAACATCCAGAGCCCTAAGGAACTCAGGGCGAATCTCATCCACCCCTGGAGCCCTGCCACCGCAGAGCTTTTTAACCACCTCGGTGACCTCAGCTCCAGAGATTGGAGAGCCCGACCCAAAGTCCCCAGGCTCCGCTTCCTCAGTGGAAGACGTGCCAGTAGGATTGAGGAGGTCTTCGAAGTATCCGCCCACCGACTCACAACATCCCGAGTTGAGGTCAACAGCACGCCATCCCCACCATAAATGGTGTTGGTCGCGTACCGCTTTCCCCCCCTGAGACGCCGGATGGTGGACCAGAATCGCCTCGAAGCCGTACGGAAGTCATTCTCCATGGCCTCTCCGAACTCCTCCCACGCCCGAGTTTTTGCCTCAGCAACCACCCGAGCCGCATGCCGCTTGGACTGCCGGTACCTATCTGCTGCTTCCGGGGTCCCACAGGCCAAAAAGGCCCAATAGGACTCCTTCTTCAGCCTGACAGCATCCCTCACCGCCGGTGTCCACCACCGGGTTCGAGGGTTGCCACCACGACAGGCACCAACAACCTTGCGGCCACAACTCTGATAAGCTGCCTCGACAATAGAGGCGCGGAACATGGCCCACTCGGACTCAATGTCCCCCGCCTCCCTCGGAACGTGTTCAAAGCTCTCCCGGAGGTGGGAGTTAAAGCTCCGTCTTACGGGAGACTCTGCCAGACGTTCCCAGCAGACCCTCACAATACGTTTGGGTCTGCCAGGTCTGACCGGCATCCTCCCCCACCATCGGAGCCAACTCACCACCAGGTAGTGGTCAGTTGACAGCTCCGCCCCTCTCTTCACCCGAGTGTCCAGGACATGCGGCCGTAGATCAGATGAGACGACAACAAAGTCGATCATCAAACTGCGACCTAGGGTGTCCTGGTACCAAGAGCACAAATGGGCCTGTTTACATGTGAACGTGATATCCTGAAAGCATGACAACATTTCCCAATACTAAGTATAATAATGTTACATGTGCCCACGACAATCCTGTTTTTGCAATTGCTGTGTAGACAAGATCACAAAAAGAAACACTTTATCTGCTACCGTTTTCAATCAGGAGCTAAGGTTGTGTTTTTTTTTTACTGTTTCAAGACACATGCTTGTCTCAAGCAAGAAGACAGTTACATCCAAAATGAAAAATACCCATCTTATTCCTAGACCCCATGGTGCCTTGCATAAATTATGGGCACGACTTCTGGCGCAATCCAGAACTGGAATTTGTATCTGTGCAAACAGTACGAGCTAATAGTTTCTCAGAGCATCGTGGATTTAATTTAAACGTGTAGGAACACCACCTGTCAGAGCTCAAACAGGACAATATAATCATACCACTGCCTGCTGAGGACAAGGTATGGAGGACGAGCTGAAGAAGTGGCTGCAGATCACAGCTACTAGCATGTTTAGCTACTTCATTAACTTGTTCTTCTGACGTTGAAATCATGACAACTGAAAAGCTCTGAGGTGTATTAGTATCTACACAGAAATAAGGTTGGTAGTATCAAAAAGGCGTTCAATACAAGATCAACTGGACTTTATTTGTTTCAGAAAACGTTTCGACTCCTATACAGGAGGCTTTTTCAATTCACTGAAAACAAACTATGAGAGTTTGGAGTTATAACAGAACCACGCACCATCATATGTAAATTGCAAGCTGATGTAACACAAACATGTAAATTGACAGATCACACCTTAACAGTAGGGGGTTCCCTTAAGGTCTCTGACAGAAGACACAACACTGTATGTAAATTGACAAAAAACACCTCCCAAACAACAACAGAGGCTTCTCAAAGAAGTTTGTTAGTCTAATTTACAGACAAGACACCTCTGCTCCCATCCGGTGTAAAACGTTTCGGAATCAATTCCAAAACTGAGTTATAAGTCTTGGAAAGTTGAAATCTCAGACCTCCTCCTCTGTTAAGAGAAGGTTTTTCTCTCTTAACATAAACAGCTTCCTTCACACCCCTCTCAAACCATCTGTGCTCTCGGTCCAAAATTTGCACATTCTGGTCCTCAAATGAGTGTCCCTTGTCCGTGAGGTGGAGGTGAACAGCTGAGTTTTGTCCAGAGGAGGTTGCTCTCCTGTGTTGGGACATTCTTTTGTGGATGGGCTGCTTAGTTTCTCCAATGTAGCGGTCTGAGCAGACCTCGCTGCACTGGACTGCGTAAACCACACCACTCTGTTTGTGTGTCGGGGTTTTGTCCTTAGGGTGGACCAGCCTCTGTCTGAGAGTCCTGCTGGGTTTGAAATGTACTGGGATGTTGTGTTTGTTGAAAATCCTTCTGAAATTCTCTGAGACTCCAGCAACATAAGGAATGACAATGTTTTTCCATCTGTTAGACTTTTTCTGTTCATTATTGTGTTTAGCAGATTTCCTTGCTGACTTGACAAAAGCCCAGTTGGGATATCCACATGTTTGCAGAGATTTGTTGATGTGTTTCTGTTCCTTTTCCTTCCCTTCTGTCCTTGTGGGGATGTGTTCTGCCCGATGCTGTAAAGTTCTGATGACAGAAAGTTTGTGCTCCAGTGGATGGTGAGAGTCAAACAGGAGATATTGGTCTGTGTGGGTTGGTTTTCTGTAAACTTCAATGTTGAGACTGTCATCTCCCTCCATATGAACCAAACAATCCAAAAAAGGCAGCTTATTGTCGTTAGCATCCTCTCTGTTGAACTTGATGTTGTTATCAACCGAGTTAATGTGTCTGGTGAACGCTTCCACCTCCCTGGCTTGGATTTTGACATAGGTATCATCCACATATCTGAACCAATGGCTTGGAGTTGTCCCCTCATATGAGTTTAGGGCTCTCTGTTCCACTTCCTCCATGTAAAGATTAGCAACAATGGGTGACACTGGAGATCCCATGGCACAGCCGTGCTTCTGTCTGTAAAATATGTCATTGAACTTGAAATAAGTGGTGGAGAGGCAGAGATCCAGCAGGGTGCAGATGTGGTCTGGGGTTAAGTTGGTCCTTTTGTCCGAATCCTTGTCCTGTAGAAGTCGTTTTATGACAGTTTCTATTGCTTCAGAAATGGGTATGCATGTGAACAGAGAAGTCACATCATGTGATACAAGAGTTTCTTCCGGGGTCAGCTTCAAATGTTGAACTTTGTTGGTGAAATCAATGGAGTTTTTATATGATGAGGTATGTTACCAACCAGATGAGCTAAAATACCAGCCAGATGTTTAGCAACAATTTATGTCACTGAATTCATGCTGCTCACTATGGGTCTGAGAGATGTACCTTCTTTGTGTATTTTTGGAAGTCTGTACAGACAGGGAGTGGCCTCTCCCGAGTACTATCTATAATACAATGATCGATTGATTGTTTTCTCCTTTTCGAGTTTTTGCAGATAATCAATGACTTTCTTTTTAAAAGTGTTAGTTGGGTCCCTCTTCAGGTGCTCATAGGTGTTACTGTCACTCAGTAGTACGGTTATTTTCTCCTGGTAATCAGATGTGTTGAGTATTACTGTGCATCTTCCTTTGTCCGCTGGTAAAATGGTGATGTTTTGGTCTTGGCTGAGTGATGTTATAGATTTCCTTTCCTGCGGTGTAAGATTTGAGGGAGGCAGTTTGGCACTGGAGAGGGTAGCTGATATTTTCATCCGAAGTTGTTCAGCCTCTATTTCTGTCAAGTTGTTGTTCCTAATCGCAGATTCTGTGGCTGTGATTAGTTCCACAACAGGTCTTTCTTGTGGGAAGACGGCAAAATTTAGTCCTTTTGCCAGCACATTTTTCTCAGGTTGTGTCAAGGTACTGTTAGACAAATATCTAACCCACTGTTCCTGAGTATTTGTTTTGGAGCCAAACTCCTTATCTTAACTGATGATTTGTGATGAGAAAAACGCTCTCTGTTGTTATTTCAGGAACTTACTTTTTTGACGTTCCTTGCTTTTGTGGTGCTGTGATAGCTGAGCCTTTTCAACAAAGCAAGACACTTCTTCCAACAGAGGTGGTGGTAGAAGAGTAGAGAGCTTTAGGAGGCTCTGATCCATTTCAAGTGAGAGAGCTTCAATAGTGAAATGTATCTGTCTTATTCTCTCATTAAGCAGCTTGTTTTGAGCTTTAATGAGGATTCCTTCAGCTCTTTGTCCTTTGATTGTTGAGTTGAGTTTTAAACTGCTGGGGATGAGTTTTTCTTGTCTGCATCTCAGACTGAAACGGAGATGGTTCCTGTAGTCTGCCAACTTCCTTGACATCTTCTCAAACTCCCGCATAGCTCTTAGGGTATCCTTCCCTAAATGAAAAGCAATATGCTGGTGAAGATTCTCAGTCGTCCAGGACATGATAAAATCAAAAAGGCGTTCAATACAAGATCAACTGGACTTTATTTGTTGCAGAAAACGTTTCGTAATTCACTGAAAACAAACTGTGAGAGTTTGGAGTTATAACAGAACCACGCACCATCATATGTAAATTGAAAGCTGAGGTAACACATACATGTAAATTGACAGATCACACCTTAACAGTAGGGGGTTCCCTTGAGGTCTCTGACAGAAGACACAACACTGTATGTAAATTGACAAAAAACACCTCCCAACCAACAACAGAGGCTTCTCAAAGAAGTTTGTTAGTCTAATTTACAGACAAGACACCTCTGCTCCCATCCGGTGTAAAACGTTTCGGAATCAATTCCAAAACTGAGTTATAAGTCTTGGAAAGTTGAAATCTCAGACCTCCTCCTCTGTTAAGAGAAGGATTTTCTCTCTTAACATAAACAGCTTCCTTCACACCCCTCTCAAACCATCTGTGCTCTCGGTCCAAAATTTGCACATTCTGGTCCTCAAATGAGTGTCCCTTGTCCGTGAGGTGGCAGTGAACAGCTGAGTTTTGTCCAGATGAGGTTGCTTTCCTCTGTTGGGGACATTCTTTTGTGGATGGGCTGCTTAGTTTCTCCAATGTAGCGGTCTGAGCAGACCTTGCTGCACTGGACTGCATAAACCACACCACTCTGTTTGTTTTTTCGGGGTTTTGTCCTTAGGGTGGACCAGCCTCTGTCTGAGAGTCTTGCTAGGTTTGAAATGTACTGGGATGTTGTCTTTGTTGAAAATCCTTCTGAAATTCTCTGAGACTCCAGCAACATAAGGAATGACAATGTTTTTCCGTCTGTTAGACTTTTTCTGTTCATTATTGTGTTTAGCAGATTTCCTTGCTGACTTGACAAAAGCCCAGTTGGGATATCCACATGTTTGCAGAGATTTGTTGATGTGTTTCTGTTCCTTTTCCTTCCCTTCTGTCCTTGTGGGGATGTGTTCTGCCCGATGCTGTAAAGTTCTGATGACAGAAAGTTTGTGCTCCAGTGGATGGTGAGAGTCAAACAGGAGATATTGGTCTGTGTGGGTTGGTTTTCTGTAAACTTCAATGTTGAGACTGTCATCTCCCTCCATATGCACCAAACAGTCCAAAAAAGGCAGCTTATTGTCGTTAGCATCCTCTCTGGTGAACTTGATGTTGTTATCAACCGAGTTAATGTGTCTGGTGAACGCTTCCACCTCCCTGGCTTGGATTTTGACCCAGGTATCATCCACATATCTGAACCAATGGTTTGGAGTTTTCCCCTCATATGAGTTTAGGGCTCTCTGTTCCACTTCCTCCATGTAAAGATTAGCAACAATGGGTGACACTGGAGATCCCATGGCACAGCCGTGCTTCTGTCTGTAAAATCTGTCATTGAACTTGAAATAAGTGGTGGAGAGGCAGAGATCCAGCAGGGTGCAGATGTGGTCTGGGGTTAAGTTGGTCCTTTTGTCCAAATCCTTGTCCTGTAGAAGTCGTTTTTTGACAGTTTCTATTGCTTCAGAAATGGGTATGCATGTGAACAGAGAAGTCACATCATATGATACAAGAGTTTCTCCCGGGGTCAGCTTCAAATGTTGAACTTTGTTGGTGAAATCAATGGAGTTTTTTATATGATGAGGTGTGTTTCCAACCAGAGGAGCTAAAATACCAGCCAGATGTTTAGCAACATTGTATGTCACTGAGTTCATGCTGCTCACGATGGGTCTGAGAGGTGTACCTTCTTTGTGTATTTTTGGAAGTCTGTACAGACAGGGAGTGGCCTTCCCCAGGTACAATCTATAATACAATGATCGATTGATTGTTTTCCCCTTTTCGAATTTTTGCAGATAATCAATGACTTACTTTTTAAAATTGTTAGTTGGGTCCCTCTTCAAGTGCTCATAGGTGTTACTGTTGTAGTGGACCTACCCAGGGTCAAACTAAGGTTTTTGAACTGTCCAGTGATGACCTTTACTGACCTCTCAGTAAAGCAAGACATTTACTACAAATTATTCCATTAGTTGTAATCTGAGAACATAGTCACCAAAAGAGACTATTGGCTTCTTTAATTTTATTCTAATGTAATCAAAAGAATAACATTGTGTCATTTTCATGATATATGTTATATGCTATGTTATTCTTTAAATGTGAAACATGACTGTGTTACTTGATCAAATGAAATGGTGTCAAAGTTCAGATAAAAGGTCAAACTGACTTACACAGAAGTTGTTTTTGTTGAGTTTCAGCTAAAACTCTAACTAGCATCTGAAAGTCTTCTCACTCAGATACTTTTCCTAAACAATTTCCCTCTGCTCTGAATTTCACCTTGAATCGTGATAACAAGTGAACTGCTCGACAGGTTTTTGGACCAATGAGGAAGAGACAAGTTTCGCTCCTCTCAGATCTTCTGCTAAAAGTTCTAAGTTTTTGCTGGAACGAGGAAGTCTGCTGGGAACTTCAAGATGTGAGGTCGTCCCAAAGAGCTGGATGAACTCAGTCACGCGCTAAGGACACGTCATCCAGTTAAGGACTAATAACATGTTGTTATGAGTCCACTTCGAACGAGCGTAAGCTCAAAACTTTGTTTATTCCTTCCTCGAATAAGTTATCTTGAAGTCAGAGGCCAGGAGCTGACGCATTTTCTGATGACCAACGCGAAACCAGGAGACGTTGGGAAGGTAAACGAATAACCTGCTCAGATGTACTGGTCCCTGCAAGGACCCCGTACATCTGAAAAGCTACAAGGTCTTCTCTTACCAGGCTGTCGTCAAAAGGTAAAGAGCTGTTTACAAACGTACCTGGGGTTTAGCAGAAGTCGGATGGAATGTGTCATTTCTGGTTACACTCAAGATAAATAACTTCCTCCTTTAACCTCTCCTTCTTAAATTTCTCCATCTCCATTTCTAAGCTGGTAACTATTTTTAAGCTAAGAGCCACAGACTAAGTACAGGTAGTCCCCGATTTACGAGCGCTCTGATCTGCGAGGTTCCAGACTTACGAGCTGCGAATTTTTGGAAAAAACGAAAAAAATACTGAGTTTTCATGTGTTTTTTCACCACAGTTAGTTAGCTAAGCATATGGACACACGTTTCCGATCATTTTTATGCACTCATAAGCAGTTTTTGGATGAAAATAGAGTGTTTGTAGTCGCGCTAGCGAAAACCGTTCCAATTTACGAGCGAAATTCCGGATTTACGAGAGAAATGGCGGCCGTTCCAAATTACGAGATTTCCGGTTTACGAGCGCCTCGTTGTAACGGATCTCGCTCGTAAATCGGGGACTACCTGTATAATGACATCCTGTATTTATGTCTGTTGTTACCATTTAAGGTAACACTTTATAATAACTACACACTATTAACCCTTATTTAAGCATTAACAAACATTTAATTAACAATGAAAACATCATTAATTAAGGATGATTCACACTTAATACACTATTAATTAACATACTTGTTAACGCTTTATACATAAAGAATAATGAGTTCCAAAACCTACGTACTCAATGTTTATTCATGCTTAATAACTCATAAATTAACTATGCTATCTATATTTGTAAATGCACAAATTAATGTGCTTTCACCACATGTATTAAATGTGTACTAATTGTTAAATAATGTTTGAATTCACTATCTATTAATCCTGCAATGCATCATTAATTAAGGCAGTTGCTAGTAGTTACTTAAGTGTATTTGTGAACCATTCTAAAGTGAAGACTATTCATGCTTTATTAAGGCTTTGTTAATGTTTCATAAATCCTAAATAGCCACAAGTTATTTTTCCCTTGTGGAAATCTGACAAAATGAATTCACTATCTATTAATCCTGCAATGCATCATTAATTAAGGCAGTTGCTAGTGGTTACTTAAGTGTATTTGTGAACCATTCTAAAGTGAAGACTATTCATGCTTTATTAAGGCTTTGTTAATGTTTCATAAATCCTAAATAGCCACAAGTTATTTTTCCCTTGTGGAAATCAGACAAAAATCAAAGCAGGAGACGTGGAATACCAAAAACAGGTTTGTATTGACATTTTGTAAAAGTCAATAAAACATACAAGGAAGAAAAGTAGTGCAAAACATTTTTGGCACAAATCAAATGACATCCTTCAAATAACATAATTCGCCGCCCGTCGGGTCCGTGTCTACGGTTGGGCCTCGTTAGCATTTTAGCCCCCGTTAGCTCGGTGTCGTCCCTCCAAAAAGGCTGCCCAGCTGTTTATCCGCGTTTTAACATGTTACATCGGTGTCCATCAAACATCTGAGGCTGCCAGGCACACATGGATGCGAGCTCCCGGCCCCAGCAGGCGTCTCGGACCGCCACCAGTCGGGTCCGTTAGCATTAGCATGTTAGCTCGTGGTCCCTCCACTAAATCTTGCTGTCTGCTGCTTCACGCGTTCCACAGCGTCTTTGTCCTTGGTCTATCTGTCCCTACGCAAAACCGCCGTTCAGCTGCAGCGCATGTGTCCGCGCGGAGCAACCTCTGAACCAACAAGGTTTGGCTGTCGAAGCCGGAGCTAACCGAAGCTAAAAACATAGCCACCGGAAACTGTCGGAAACTACCGGAAATTGCGTAATTCGGCTTAAAAATAACAATAAAAAATAATTGTAATAATAATACTTTATTTATATACCCAGTTAAAACAACCACAGCTGCAACAAAGCTGAAATAAATAACATTTAAACCTAAATTATTTTTTAAAATTATTATTATTTTTTATTTATTTAATTTTTGTCTGATTTCCACAAGGGAAAAATAACTTGTTGCTAAATAATACTTTATTTATAAAGCCAGTTAAAACAAC